>QFDD01006712.1:0-10802 GCA_006871305.1 Vachellia collinsii
AAAAAAAAAATGATTTTTCAACTTCCTTTGCATGTAAGTACATATTCTTTTTCCTTGATCACATTTCATGAAATATTTAACACAAAATACTCCTTCCCTACACAAGAGGAATTTCATCCAGCATGCCCCCTAGGGTTTTAAGATTCCAAAAATTCATATACACCATCAACCAACACAAAATATACATCAATCAACTCCCTAGCATGCATGTAGCAATTTCCCACCAATAACTTCTTCTAAATCTCTCTCTTCCTCACTTTTCTCTCTCTAGGATTCAGATTTGCAGTAGCCCATATTCCTTATAAACCATAAAACTAAGCCTACAGAATTGAAGAGAAAGGTTTAGGGAGCAAGAATATGAAGGATTTTGCATCAAACACCACTTACCTTGAACTTGTGAGGAATTTCTTTCTCTCCTTGGCTCCCTATTCTTCACGCCACTCTCTCCCTCCTTTCCTTCTGGTTTGGCCGACTCAAATGCCTGCAAATGGGCTGGAATGTTGTCTTAAAAGATCTATTAATGAAGTGGCACAAGTATTAATTAAAGCGGATTCCATTTGGACTGATAAAATAACTTTATTCTGATAAATTCTACCACTTGTTTGAGATATTTTACCTCTCTTTTTACTCATGAGATAAGGCTCTTCCAAGAGGCAAAATGTGGTCCCTTCCTCTTCCTTTTTAAAAATTTAAGTTTATATAAAGTAGCTTTATGGCCCGAATGATTTCCTGATCACTTGACTGATCTAGGGTCATTAAAAAATCCATAAATTTATTTGATACTCCCATGATTTTTTTCTCCCCAAATTTCTTTTCGGAATATCTTTAATTAATTTTTAAAGAAAACACTAATTCAGGGTTTTTCCAACTTTTTTCTTTTCGATTAGGTAAATTGTTTCTGGCTTTCTCTTAAAAACAATTTTATAAAATTCTCAAATTTTCAAGTTGTTTTTCCTTACTCTAGGATCAGATATCTAAGGCATCTAAGTATTTTAAATAATTATTTATGATTGTTTATTACACAGCCAAAAATTAAATGACCTTTAAAATTCTTATGAAGGTTATTTTGGTTATTTTAACTTAAACCAGGCCTCAATCATTGATCAGTGAATTTTTTATCTGATGGAGTCTTGAAAATTTTTCTGATATTTTGTTCAAACTTTGATTAAAATACCCTTAAACTTCACTTATTTACCAAAATGCCCTTAAATTCCATAAATGACAATTTGATCCCTTGAATTTCAAAATTTTCATTTTAGTCCCATTTTTAATTTACTCTTAGGTCCTTAAATTTCTACAATAAAATTTTGGTGCCTAACTTTTCTACTTTTTTTCTTACATTAGCTCTTTTACACTTCATTTCCTTTCATTTTACTTTTTGGATCCTAAGTTAACACGTAATTTTTCATTTGGTCCTTATTTTAGTCCAGAAAATACCGATATTACATGCTTGTTGGTTTTTATTTCACCATCCCTTGGAATGTCCCTGTATTAAATGATAGATAAAACCATGTCTTACACTTGAATTAACTAATGGACAGGTCGGCAGAGATCCCAGGTGGGGAAGATTCTATGGGAGCTACAGTGAACATACTGAGATAGTCAGAAAGATGAGCTCCATAGTTTCAGGTTTGCAGGGCCAGCCTCCACAAGGACATCCACATGGTTATCCTTTTGTGGCTGGGAGGTAGATAGAAACTATACTAAAATCCCCAAAGATATATGTTTTTTATGGAAATAATAATTATGTATTATATTAACCGTTGACTGTAGGTTGACACCGTGTTTTCTGCTTTTGTTTTTAATGTGTAGTCTTTTCATATGACTTTCCCAGGATAGACTCATACCCTATAAAAGAACTTTTCTATAGAAATAGTGATAATTATAAAAAAAAAACAAAATACGGTATTGTCCCAATTACAATTTGTATACCTTCAATTTTTTCTTCTTTCGTTTTATTTTGTTATTTAATTTGTAGTCATTTCACATGATTTTTCCGGGATTGATTCATGCCCAGAATAGAAATTTTCCACTACAAATTTCTTTTTGTTACTTCAATAGTGCAAATTTATGATGTCTCCGGAGTTAATTCCCAAGCTAACCAAATTCTGGAAAACTAACTTTATTAAAATTTTTATCATATATGTTATTAATGTTTCAGGAACAAGGTCATAGCCTGTGCCAAGCACTTTGTTAGAGATGGAGGTACTAAGAGAGGCAAAAATGGAAGAAACACAGTATTACCATATGAAGAGTTAGATAGAATCCACATGGCTCCTTATTTGGACTGCATTTCCCAGGGTGTTTCAACCATTATGGTTTCTAATTCTAGTTGGAATAGACACAAATTCCATTCTCACCATTACCTTATTACTGAGATTTTAAAAGAAAGGTTAGGTTTTAAGGTAAGAAACAAGTATGATGATTGGAATTTAGTGTTTAAGTTATTGATGTTTTCACCATTGTCTCTTGCACTGCAACTGAAGTTTTTTGCTTATTCATCTATTTCACAAGCATTTGAATTAATGCCTTTGTTTAATTTACACAATTGGTTCTGCTATTATAGGGTATTGTAATTTCTGACTGGATGGGAATTGATAAACTATGTGAATCTCGTGGTTTTGATTACCGAAACTGCATTATGTCAGCTATTAATGCTGGAATTGACATGGTATGTATATATATATTTAATTCTAGGAACCTTTATCATGGTTTGTTTTTCTTTCCTTTGTTCTACCCTTCTTTCTCTTCATATATTCAAGAAAATTTGCAGGTGATGGTGCCTTATAGATTCGACCTGTTAATGGAAGAACTGACCTCCCTTGTAGAATCAGGAGAAGTACCAATTGCCAGAATTGATAATGCCGTTGAACGAATCTTGAGAGTGAAATTTGTTTCTGGTGTTTTTGAATTTCCTTTCTCTGATAGATCTTTGCTAGATATAGTTGGTTGCAAGGTACGAATAACTCACTATCTTCAAATTCTCTTTCACAAGATTAGGTTGGCTTTATCATTTTAAGCACTCGTCATGTTTCCAAACCTAATCAAGTTGAATCTGTTTCGCTTAATCTTATTTCTTTAACCTTAAATTGGAGATAACATGTTGCTACTCGAATTGCATTTATCAACATCACTGCATTTTGAAAGGGTTCTCATGTTTGGTGTTGTAAAAATGGCTTGAGGCTTTGTCATATATAAATAGAGAAAATCACCATGAGGTTTCAAAGAGGTACTGTAATTATCAAAAAAACCCACAACAAGTGAGCAGTATGTAATGATAAGTTTTGCTGCAGAAAATGACAAGAAGTCAATGCTAACTCCTCGTGAAACTTTTTGGTAATTACATTCATTTTTTAAGACCTCTTGATAAATTTCCTATATAAATATCTTCTGCAAGTTTCTAACAGTTGGATCCTTATATTTAATTTCCTTAATCAAGGATTGTTCTCTTGTGTGAACATTCAACATTTCGTTGTACAAGAAAGACCGGTAGATTTCAATCAATGCCTTTTCACTTTTTCATGCAAGCTTCACTTTCATTTTGAGACATAAACTTAAACATAGCAAGTAGTAGAGATCTTAATTTGAATCTTTACCCTTTTGAGAAATTTGAAACAAGGGGTTAGTAAGAATCAACTCTATTAATTAATGATATCCTTCAAAATCTGTTTATCATCCACTATTTATGCAGCAACATAGGGATCTTGCACGTGAAGCGGTTAGAAAGTCCTTGGTTCTATTGAAAAATGGGAAGCATGAGGGAAAACCGTTTATTCCATTAAATAGAAAAGCAAAGAGGATTCTTGTAGCAGGAAGCCATGCAGATGAACTTGGATATCAATGTGGAGGCTGGACTAAAAATTGGCAAGGACTCAGTGGGCGGATTACAATTGGTATGCCTTTGTGTTTCCTTGCATTTCATCAAACTTGTGTGTACATTCCCATGGATCACATTTATTTTGTTTTTGCTTGTGAAGTTGGTTCATTTTTCGTTAAATATGTGTTTGGATTAACTTGGAGAATAGCACCTTGCAAAAAAGTAGTTAAAGAGATTTTAGTCTTAGAGGATATATTTTGCACAAAAAAAAAAATTGATTTTTGATTATTGTATTTGGGAAACACTAAGAAAGCACTTTTTGCCCGTAAAACCAATCTTCGTTGGTCACACTGCTACATCTAAAAGTAGAACTCTATTCTCAAACACTAAGACCATAATGGTTTTTAGCCCTATGAGCATGACTCATGAGCGTTTGGGCTTGTAAGCTATGCTTTTCATATAAAGCTAATATAAAGTCATGCCAGAATTACAAGAAATTGGGCCTCGGCCGTAAACCCATATTTTTCTAATTTTTATTACATTAGAAATAAATATAAATATAATGTATAAATTATAACATGTAAGATCCAAATTGCAATTCTTTGAATGATAACTAAAAATACAACCTAGGACAGATGTCCTAAAACTTCGACAATTCGAATTTAAACTTACGCCATCAACTTTAATACTTGTTTTTTTTAAAATGAATTGATATAACATTTTAAAAAAGGAAATAGGTCGGCCTGAGATCTTATGATACTTATCTAATCAATCTTTTTTTAATCTTTTGAAATGTAGAATATAAAAAAGAGAAATTCATGTTGAAATTTTAGTCCATTTTATTTTAGAAGATGAGAAAAAAACTTTAAAATAATAATAAAAAAAAATAAATAATACAAATGAATATCTCTGTAATTTTTAGATAATTTAGGAGCAGATGTAGTTAAGGTTCAAGTGGTGGATTTGAATTGTTTGATCTTTGTAGTTTGTTTTTATTTGAGTTTTGATTCTTATAGTTTCAAAAAATATGTTTTGGTCAAGTTTCTTTTTGTCTAAAAAGTTAGTTCATATATTTTTGATAAAAAATGGAGAATTTTGCCCTTGGAGGAGCCAAAAGCTATTATTTCAAAATATGAAGACCCAAATGAAAATACAGTATTAGAACCAAACTTTATATTAACCATTTTTATTTAAAGCCAATTATTGAAGTCCAACTATAAAAAAAACGTGATCAATGGGCTGACCGTATAGGTCCAACTTGTTTCCGAGCTCCAATTTTATATATGATTAGTGCTAATGCTAATTTTTCATGTTTTATACCATTCTTTTACTTTCTTATTCCCCATGCTTGCTCCATTTGACCTTTGCACACTATTTTAGGGACAACACTCTTGGATGCCATCAAGGAAGCTGTGGGAGATGAAACAGAGATTATTTATGAGCAGAGTCCATCAAAAGAAACCCTAGAACGCAATGACATATCTTTTGCCATTGTAGCTATTGGTGAAAAACCCTATGCTGGGAGATTTGGTGACAATTCTGAGCTTTTTATCCCTTTCAATGGGCCTAGCATTACAAATTCAGTTGCAGACAAATTCCCAACACTGGTTGTTTTGATATCTGGAAGACCCTTAGTGTTAGAGCCATGGCTGTTAGAGAAGGTTGATGCTCTTGTTGCTGCTTGGTTGCCTGGCAATGAAGCTCAGGGAATAACAGACGTTATCTTTGGTTACTATGACTTCAAGGGTCGGCTTCCTATGACTTGGTTTAAAAAAGTTGAAGATCTTGATCAACCAACTAAATCCCATTATCCCTTATTTCCTCTTGGGTTTGGGTTGGCATATAATGATGGCTCAAATTATAATTTGAAAGAGTGATACAAGAAATGAGTCTATCCCATTACCTTCAATAATTGACTATGTCAAACTTACTAAATTATTGTAACGTCTGAATGTTGATTTTATTTTAAACATCATGAACTATATTTGAAGTTGAAAAACGGTTTATCATCATTGATGCACTAAAAGAATGAAGTGCAAATTGTATTATATTTTGTTAGTACCAAAGTGATGCAAAATAAAATTAAGGGGGCCAATTGATATGGAAATAATCTTTCTGCTGATTAAAAAGAAATTTTGGTCAATATTGTTGAGAGAGAGATATTATAGAGTCCAGAAAATCCATGAGTAGTACATGAATAATATGAGGCATAATATCAATATGTTACCATTTATGTACTCCCTCCATTTTTTATTGTGGAAATTAATTGGGAGATTTTCTTTGATTTTTCGTATTTACAAATTTTTAATTGTTTTTTTCCAAATAGTCATATCACTTGCATATACAATAGGTAAAAGTTTTTGTTAGGAATAGTGGTTAGGATATTATCTGTATAGTTAGATTTTTACTTGTACTCTTACCGTGACTTGCAGAACATGATTGGGAGATATTGGGTCTACATGAGTAGAGACCCTACACATTTGTAAATTGACTCTTCATCATCAATAAAGAAGTTCGTATTATTCAAGTTATCACCACTAGTTTAACATGGTATCAGAGCCCATAGGTTAGGCCTCTTCTTAGTTTTTTTGGGAAACAATGTTCGGACCCTTATCCCATGCTATGGTAGAGAACACAATCCATATCCAAGACGTGTATCCTTGACACTGCTATAGAGAATGCACACCCTACCCCCATCGTTGAAAGGGAACCTCTATCATGATCTTCACCTGCTTCGAGCTTTAGGGCTTTCGATCGCTCAACCCCATAGCTAAGATTTTCACCTCAGTGCTAGCCATGTCTTCTGCCTCTTCCCAAGCTTTGTCTGGCAGCAATGGTTCCTCATTGAAGCCTTCAAATGCGTATGCTTTCAAATCAAGAATGGATTGTGACCTTCATTTTAACCTCTTTATCTTCATCCCTTTGATGCCCACACCATCAGACTTGTCACCACATATCTCATCGATCAAGATAACTACGCAACTTGGAGTTGAGCTATATGTATCACTTTCCTTGGCCGAAATAAACTTGGTTTTGTTGATGGTATTTGCACTAGGGAGTCACAAGATCTAGATATGAGAGATATATGGGATAGCTGCAATGCCGTTGTCCTCTCTTGGCTTCTCACCTTCGTTGACAAATCTATCTCCAATGGCATCACCTTCTTTGATAACAGAAGGGATGTTTGGGCAGACCTAAAGGAGCATTTTGACAAATCTAACACTACTAAGATTTATAGTCTCCATCGGATGATTAACACCTCTACTCAGACTACACTTTATGTCTCAAGCTATTATTCGCCTTTGGAAGATCTTTGGGATGAATTGGATAGTTTGGTTTCTTTACCTTCTTGCAAGTGTGATAGGTCTCGGATTTATTCAAAGATTGTTTAAGACCAAAAATTATTTTAGTTTTTGATGAAGCTGGATGATTCTTACCATTAGGTCCGAAGTCATATTCTCTTGCTTTCTCCTCTACCCTCTATCAATCACGTGCATTCCATGGTTTCTCAGCATGATGCACAGCACACCTTTGGTATTACTAGTTCCACTCCTTCTCCAGAAAGCACTACTATGATAGTGCAAGGTGGTAGGGGAAGTTGTGGGTGTGGAAGAATGGGTGCTTTAGGTAGAGGCAATCCTACTAATTATACTTATGATTGTTCTTAGTGTCATCGTAAGGGGCACAAAAAGGAGAAATGCTTCCATCTTATTGGTTTTCCTCCTAATTGGAGGCCAAAAGCACTGAAAGGGGAACCAAGCCACAGAAATTCTCAAGATATTGTAGGTGTTTAAACATCTGTCCAACCAAGTTTGACTCCATAACAGTATGAAACGCTCCTTAATCTCTTAGCTAAAGAGTCAAAGAATGACAAACCTAATGTCACTGAGACCAAAGTAGGAGTAGTTGGTAATATCTCAAGTTTGGTTCTTCCCTATCTTCTCCTGTTTAGTTGCTTGATTTTGGTGCTAGTAATCATGTGATTAGTAATCTAGGATACTTAGATATGTGTGAGTCTTATAAAAACTGTCAAAGTTCCTAATGAAGAAATACTTATTGTCACAAATAAAGGGAACGTTAAAATTAATGATAATATCTTATTAAAGGACTTGTTATATGCTTCTAGACTCTTGTTCAATCTCATATCTACCTCACAATTTACATTAAGAGAGAATTATGTGGCATTATTCTTCTCTAATAAATGTGTTTTGCAGGACATCTTGAGTGGGAGGATCAAGGAGACTGGTAGACTTCACCATATCTTTATCTGCTGGACAAGGAAATAGATCTACATACCTTTTCTAATATACATAAATCCTTCTTGTTCTATTCGATTAGCATGTTCTTTGAATTCCGTTAGTGATAATGTGTGGCATAGGAGATTAGGCCATGCAACTTTGTGTGTATTGAAACAATTTCCAAATTTAGAGAAACACTTGTCAATTTGAATACTTGATTCTTGTAAAGTTTGCATTCAATCTAAGCAAACACAATTACCCTTTTCCTCTAGCCATATTAAATCCATTTCTTGTTTTGAATTGCTTCACATGCATGTGTGGGGACCTATAGGACTCCCACATACCAAGATTTTAAATTTTTTTTTATTATAGTAGATGATTTTTTCCAAGGGACTTGGGTGTTTTTGATTAAACATAAATCTGAAACTGCCATGCACATTAAAGCCTTTTTTACATTTGTCACCAATTAGTATTATGTTAATATTAAGAAAACTAGAACATATAATGGATTAAAATTTATGAATTCGGAAGTATAGAACCTTTTTCAACAAAAGGGTATAATACATCAAACATTATGTCCTTACACACCACAACAAAATGGAGTGGTGGAGAGGGAAACACAAAATTTATTGGAAGTGGCTAGATGTTTGATGCTCTAAGTAGCCATGACTTTAAAATTATGGGGGGAAGGCATTACAGTTGCAGTGTATTTGATAAATTAGATGCCTTCTAAGATGCTTGGGTACAAAAAGCCTTATGATTTAATTCATGGTAAATCTCCTTTCTTGTCTCATATGACAGTCTTTGGGTGCCTAGCCTTTGCTACAAAATTGCATAATTAGGATAAATTCCAACCTAAGGATGATCCCTATGCATTCATGGGGTATTCAAGTTTCAACCACACAAAATGGTTATCTTTTATATAATTTTCAAATAGGACTAATGATGATTAGTAGAAATGTTTCTTTTATAGAAAATAGGTTTCTTTTACAGGGGGAGAATGATACTATCAAGGGGGAGACAACAGAAAGTTTATGGACCCTATTATCTCCAGTCTTATACTAGCCCACAAAAGATAGGACAACACCTTCACCATATCAACGTCACCCCTTATATTCAAATGAGGCTTTTGATAGAAAAACACCTTCCCAAATTCAACATAATGCCGCATATTCAAAGGAGACTTCAATGCCACCTAAAAGAAGGTCTACACGGGATCATAAGATACCTGGTTGGTTAAAGGACTATGAATGCACACATATTGCAGGTGAAGAAGATGGAGCTGAAAATGATGGGCCATATGATTCTGATTCTGCATTATCTGCATATTATGCAAGACAGGGAGTTGTTAAATACCCTATTCAACACTATTTGACATATGCATCCATATCTTCTTCTTATAAACATTTATTAAATTGTATTCACTCTATTGTTGAACCCAAAACCTTTAAAAGAGGCTGCAAAGGATGATAAATGGGTGACAACAATGAAAGAACAAGGCCTTGGAGACAAACCAAACATGGGACATTGTTGACTTGCATGCTAGAAAGACTCTTATTAGATGCAAATGGGTTTACAAAGTCAAATATGAATCATTTGGCAAGATAGATAAGATGAAGGCAAGGCTTTTGGCAAAAGGCTACACACAAAATGAGGGAATAGATTACTATAAGACAATCTCACCGGTGGTAAAAATGGTGACGGTACGAGTTGTTCTTACTATTGTAGCAGTAAATGGTTGGAATTACTTCCAAATGGATGTACACAATGCCTTTCTTCAAGGAGATTTGGATGATGAAGGGTACATTAGGATTCCTCAAGGCTTCAACAAGCTAGGAAAAGATAAAGTTTACAAACTAAACAAGTCACTATATGGGCTAAAGCAAGCATCACAATAGTGGAACACCAAATAGACACAAGCATTTATAAAAAGGGCTTTTAAATAGTCTATACATGATTACTCTTTATTTGTTAAAAGAGCTAAAGGAGAAACAATTATCATATTAGTTTATGTTGATGATTTACTTATAACTGGTAGTAGTGATAAGGAAATAGAAGTAACTAAGAAATACCTGCATAGTCAATTTAAAATTAAGAGTTTGAGTACTGCCAAATACTTTTTAGGCCTGAAAATTGCAAGATCTAGTAGAGGCATAGTGCTTAATCAGTAAAAATATGCCTTAGATTTGAAAACTGATACAAGGTTGAGTGCAGTGATGCTAGCTAGCAACGACCCCAATGGAGCAAAATGCTAAGCTAGTTGCAGTACCAAGAAAAGGAATAGCTAAAACAATAGAAAAAGAAAAGAAAAAAAGATGACATACAAGATGAGATATTAAGAAATCCGGAAGTTTATAGAAATCTCATAAGTAGATTATCTTACTAGACAGTAACCAGACCTAATATTTGTTATGTGTTGTATAGGTTCTAAGCCAATTTCTGGTGAAGCCAAGGCAATCTCACATGGCAACAACATATAGAGTTCTACATTATCTCAAAGCAACACCAGGGCTAGGAATTATTTTATCTTCTAACAGTAAAGTGCTACTGTGGTTAAGACTTGGCTGCTTGTGGGATACTAGACGCTTGATTACAGGCTATACGGTCATGTTAGGAGGCTTATTGGTGTCTAGCATAGTGCAATGTCAAGATCTTTTGCGGAAGCAGAATATAAAGCCTTGGGAAATGTCACAGCTAAGATTGTCTGGCTAAATAGTTTATTAAGAGATCTAAATGTTGTAACTGTA
>QFDD01006713.1:0-12800 GCA_006871305.1 Vachellia collinsii
GGAAAGAACTAGAAAAAGACAAAAGTTCTCTCCTGCCTCTTAATTTTTGAAGTAAACATACATTTCTCTTCTATATCCCACCCTTCTCGTAATTCTCTTCCTTAAAAAATTCCCCACTATCCCTTTCTTTGCATACTATATTTCTTTTGATTAGGCTACACTCTTATAAGAATAAAACATAGAATAAAAGGGTATAAAATAGAATAAAAAAAGTATAACTTGTGATGTCAGTATCTATATTCAACTAAACAACTAAATGTTAAAAAACAAATTAAAAAAATTTAAATTTTAAAACAAGAAAAAGGGTCCAATTTAGTACTTTTATGCAAAAAAAAAAAAACATAAAGGAGAATCCAGAAACAACATTATATAATGTTTTGTAAAAAGTCAAATTTAAAGATATGCACTAAAATTATTTAAAATTATATTTGGATGTTACTTTTTATTGTTGTTCAATATTCTTATAGATTAATATGTTTTAATGTTTTGGGATGAATTTTATTTTATTATCTTAATTGTGTTTATCTATATCACATTGAAACCTTACCTCCCATGAATTTTAAAAAAAATTAAAGTCCAAGTAACCTGGACTAGGTAGTGACGTAGACTGTAAACTCTTTCTCCTTTTCTCACTAGATTGGGAAACGCCATTATAGAAGACTTTCTTTTATTCTTATTCTTATTCTCTCGGACAAATGTTGACTTTTTCGAATCTTACTACTCATTATTAATTAAGACTTTGTAATGTTTATCTTCTTCTTTTTGTTTTTTACTATCATTTGTCCTTTAATGAATAAGAGACATGTTGAAAGTAATTTGGAGATAAAATTGAGGGATCAAATCATTTCACAAATGATAAAGTTAAGATATTTTATGATCAATTATACAAAAAGATGGTGAAATTGATGGTGTTGTTCATTATAGAATTTAAGCTTGATGGTGTAAATGGAGGCAAACTATTAGAGTTATTTGTTATCGGAAAGTACTTGATTCAGTAAAAGGAAAGTCTTATTATATGATTATAAAGCCAGCAATTCTATATGGTAGTGAATATATGGCTTTAAAAGGATATTATCAGTATAAAGTGAGGGATAACTGAGATGGATGTACAGTTATACTAAAATAGATAGGATTCATAATGATCAAATTCGTGGTTAGAGTAGCAACTATTGAGAAAAAATAGTAGAAAATCATTTGAGGCGGTTTAGACATATTTTGAAAAAGTCATTGGAAGCACCTATAGAAGGGTGGATTAAGCAGTGTAAAGTCATATGAAAAGGGGTAGATGAAAATCGAAATACACTCTCAAAGAGGTTATAAAGAGAGACATTTTGGTTAATATTTTATCTAAGGATATGGTCTACGATAGAGTACAATAACGTTGTGTGATCCATATAGTTCAACCCACCTAGTAGGGTCTTTGTTGTTATTGTTGTATTTGCCTTTAAATCAATATTAAAAGAAAGTTAAGGAATCAAATAAAAATAAAAATTTAATTTAAAATCGATGAAAATTATATGAACCGTCAAATTAATTTTTTCTAAAAAAATATAAAAAAAAATATTTCTAATTGAGAATCTCGATACTATCCTATTTAAAAATTTCAAAAGTATACCGTCCATAGTAGTAAATTAAGGTTATTAAAAGGTTTTTTTTTTTATGTAGCTTTGTTTTTCTTTTTCTTTTTTTTGAACCCGACACGTCATTGTCATGGTAGTTCTTTGGATGCCCTTTTCGGCCGGATTTGCCGTGATAGATGAATAGTGCCAAAGTGTTTCCCACTATTATCATGGAAGAATCATGAGAGAAAAGAATATAAACATAAAAAGCTTATACACATAAATAAGCAATGATAAATTTTGATGCAGAAAATAACATTAATTTTATGATTCATTTAATATTAGCATTTTTCAAACCATTACATAATGATTCTCCCTATTATTCTTTCTTAATTCATTTAGATACACAAATGCAATTATAACCTACATCAAATTTTTTATATCAATTATATCAAATTCTTCAATTACATATAATTATGTGTCTTATTTTTTTATATTGATTTATAAGTAAAAAATTATGTAACACTCAGCTTTCACATGGCATCTTATAAAGAAAAGTTGTATGAAATTAACGATGGAATAATTTGAATCTCAAAAATAATATTAAGAACAAATTAATTATGGGCATATCACTTTACTTTAACTCTTATTTGGATAAAAAGAAAATGGGGAAGAAAAGAAAACTAAAGATAAAAATTAGGAGAGAAATGCATTTTTCTTTAGAGAGAACTCATTTTCCCTCATCCACCCTCCTTCATTCTCTCTGCCAAAGACTTTTTCATTTTAAGCAATTAATTTTATATCCAACCTTATTTTAAATTTTGACTATGATTTGATCTTTCCCTAGAGGATAAACTTTAATGAGTTCTAACATTAGATTCAATTTTTTATTTCTGGAAAAAAAATTCATTTTTAATTTGTTATTAAAATCGGCATAACTTTAAATAAATTATCTAAATTCTTTAGTTTTAAAATATAATAACATGAAAATATATCTTCACCAAGTAATTTAAATTTAAATTATTTGATTAAATTAATATTAATATGATTTTCCCATAGTATATTTAATTTGATATATGTGTCAAACATGAAGTTTTGCATGTCAACCTCTCATGGTTGACTTGGAAGGACCTGTCCAACGTGGAATCAATGATTTCAACACCAGACCACATATCAAAACATAAAATATAAAAAGTCAATGGGTCATGGTTCAAACAGTCTAATTGTCATAAAAAAATTTCTCTATATATATATATATATATTTATAATTATAATTAATCAGACCGAGATGTAATAATTACATAAAAAATAATTATACACATATAATATATATAATAAATACAAAACAAATTTAATTGTCAACATACTAACACCACAATATATGAAATTTTCAATTAATTAACACTATATAACTACAAATAGTCTAAAAAAGCATTTGGCATTTTGAGATGGTCAATTTTTTTATAATTTATATGTATATATATAAAAACCTGTTCAGTGTTTTTCGTTAGGCCCAAAAAACCATCCAATTTTCTGAAAAACATTCCAATTCCTGGTCTGATTCTGAATAACGGTTCGACTCTACTTCAAATCGGCTCAACCATAAAAATCGTTTTTTTTTTTTTGCCCCTCTTAAATCAATGCTTGGGATTGTTGAGCGCACCAAAGAATCTGCGGTATCTGAGAATCAGTGCGGTCTGAGATATTAGGATTTCTCATAAAGGGCCATAAAAGGCCTAAGGCAGGTATGGCCAATAAACCTTAGTTAATAAACAACTTAAAGCTGATTGATGACAATTACCTACCCCAAAACCATGAGGCAGACACGTTGAGGGGTATTCATAACTTGCACGCTACTATCAAACTCGCATTTAACAAACAAGGGGACATCTGAGACTGACTAGAAGAATAAAGACAAGCTTCATGGCACTCTAGGATAGAGGCTCTTCAGAACAGGAGGGCAAATCACATGACTGCCCAAATATATCAGGAATCCCATCCCAATTCTTTCTCTCTCTTGCTTCCCAATAGCTGCCGACATATCTATAAGAACCATCCTCGTCTTTTTGGAACCATCTAGGCTGCCATCCTCTTTCCTGCATCCTTCTTGCCTGCATTAGGAAAAGCAAAATCAATTACAAACATGTTCCTGCAAGAACAAAAACATTTAAGCCCCCCCCCCCCAAAAGGAGAATCCTCTACTTTGGAGCAAAACTGCAACCCACTATTTGGCTTAATGAATGGATCAAAAACCAGGAGCAGCTTTGTGTGAAAACTGAAATACCTGTCTCTGCAATTGTTCAAGTCTTAGTTTCTCTGCATTTGCCAGCTCGTATTCTCCATTCTCTAGATGCCTTTGATCTGGTCTCAGCCTTGAATCAGTTGGAGGCAACTTCTCCAATAAACCAGGTGTTATTTCATTCAGTGAAATTGCAAAAGGAGAGAGGTTGTATCTTGTCTTAGTAATGTAGGGGTCCCTTTCCCATAATAATACAGCTTCTGTCATTGGATCATATCCTTTAGGCTTTGTCGTTGGATCCCCGAGGACATAGTACATTGCCCCGTCCCACTTCCCAATTAACATTGCTACCTTCTCTCCAGTTCTATTGTCTTGAACAAACCCATGGACCTGATGTATATACAATTAAAAATCCGTTTAGACTAAGAAATAGAAGAAAAGAGTAACAATCCATCCATGCTGCTAATATGGCTGTTTAATTTCCTTTGCATGAGCATGACATTACATTTTTCTCCCCCCCCCCCCGGGGGAAGTAGTAGAAGTATATCTGCTTAGACAATAATGCATGTGTGATATTTTGAGCATAAGTCATACAATACTGATTGATTGGTAGAGGCAATTAATAAATGTCAACACTACAATACTGCTTGACTGGTAGAGTCAATTAATATATTTCAACAAAAGTAGATTTGATTATGTAACAAAAAGGGAAAAAAAAATTAAAGACACTTCAGCTATGGTCCCGTTGGTTGGATCTCATAAATAGAGTAAACAACAACTGAAACAACAATTGTAATCGCAGTTATTGCTTTTTATCAAGTGGTGCCACGTATGGTACTTCAATAAGTACACTGTTTTGAATTGATTACTTGTATCAGTTGTGCCTATAATAGTTAGCAATTATATAACTAGCTAGCTAAACAGTAAAAATTCAAATACCTGATGTGGATTTCGGTCAATTATAGATTGCTCTTTGAACTTAAGCTTGCAGGAGTAGTTGCCACTGCCTTTGATGCGCATGGTCCCATAGTGATCGCAATATATTTTTCCTAGTATGATATTGTATATTGAAGTGGTGACCTTGCTCCATTGAAATGTTTCACCATCTTCAAACTGAAGGGTGAGGACACCCACAGGATCTAGCTGGATAGAACGTCCCCAAAACTTGCCTTTCAAATTGGAATCCGCCCAGAATTTCCATCCTCTTCCCTCACAGTGACAAGCAACGACCATTGGATGATGACTAACCTGAACGAACTTCTTGTTAGAAAAAATTAGCAGTGTATCATATATATATATATATATGTATAATGGAACATGAGAAGACAACAAAATAACAAGTTAATCTTGTGGCGTTCGTCATTTTTGACTCCAACCAATTAGCCTTGCATACCACTTGAAAGTAGAGTAAAAACATTTACCTTTTCAGAGAAAAACCTAAGTCCTTTATCTGGATAGTCAGCTTCATAAGTCTCCCCAAGTAGAGGATTAAAAGGTTTACACTGTCGACCTTCTGTTGAAGCATACCCAGACACAGCAAAAGCCGCAATACTTAGAATCCTCATCAAATCATTCCCCTGCAAAACGCAAAATGCTGATTCAAGTCATACTTTTCAAACAAAACCCATCTATTAAAAAAGAACATGCAAAATAACACGCACCAGAAAACACAGCACCATCTTCCCTCAACTTCAACCTTTGCCAGTAAACTTGATGATACCACATTCCTCATGAATTTATAATAGCCACTAGACTATACAAGCTTACTTTAAAATATAGAACCAGCATCACATAATATTCATCATCAGAGCCAATTGTTAACCTTAGATCCATTAGCTTAAGCCTTTAAAATTGGTGTGACGTGGCTGTAGAGTCAACTTACCCTAGAGATCATTGGTTCAAGAAATACATAACCAGGTTTTCAGTAAAATACCTTTAAGGAGAAATATCATTTGCAATCCTAATTAGATATGATAAAGTACTTCAATGGCAACTTCTATCCTTGCAGTCTCGAAGGAAAATTAATAACCAAATACAGAACAAAACTACATTTTGATTCTAGCGGGCTTTTATTAGTTATTACACATGCCAAAGCTAATTTTAAAAAGTCACAAAAAAAAACTTTAAATATAAAACATTTAACAAGATAAATTAAGAGAACAACTTTGAAAATACACGAGATGACATATCTATCATTTGTACCTGTCTACCTGACACTTAAAAGCTATAAACAAGTTTTGCTGAGAGGGCAAACAATTATAACAACACAGCAAACAATGTTAAGTCCTTTGTTTGAAGCGGTGGTTTGGCTGACAAAAGTTTTATAGTCCCAGGTACAAGGAAATTACAACCTTCTTTTTCCTCTGTATCTATAAACAGCTTTTTTTTACAGTAGTTACAGAGAGTGAATTGGTAAAATAAGAGACTATATTTCAGTGACCAAAGTGGAGATCAATGCATGGACACTAATGGAGAAACTTGGCTAATCAATTCAGACATAGATTTGACTGCTAGATGAAAAAATTACAACAACTAAGATAAATAAACAAGTTGGTCGATGACTAGTTGTCAAACTATATTCAATATTGTTATCTCTGTGAGCAGCATTTCCTCAAATTTAATCGATTATATTATCTACCATGACAAAATGAAACTAAATGATCATGCTTTTAACACATTGTGACAAGAGAAAGCACAAAGGGGAACTGACCTGCTTTCCCCACTCCAATGCTCTATCAACCAAGTATGAATACTCCAAGTCTTCAAAGCACTTTTGCAATGAAGAGAGTGGCTCATTAAAATAAACAGGCAGACAAACTCCAGAAAGATCCTTCCCGATATTGTCTTTAATAATTGACCACAAACCAACAGGCTTATCTTTCTCTTTTGGTTCTGGTAAATTATCCCTTCTTTTGACATATGGATATTTTATATCTTTAATACCCTTCTCAAGCCCGTGCAAACCATCAGAAAAGAAAGAATCTCTGTCATATATACAAGAATTCCCCACACCTTCCCTACTTCGGTAGGATGCACTTCTTAAAGCATCTGAAGACAGAAAGTCGTTAGTGTCAAAATATGTTCCATCATCATCATCTGTTTCAACATCCCCTCCATCTTGGCTTTCATTATCTGCTGCAGAATCAGAAGCACTGCCTTCCGACATGACAGAATAGAAATCTAAGACACAGAAGAAAAGGAGTGAGTAGATAGACACCATACAGGCTAAAGCAAACCATTTACTACTGCAGGATAAAGGATAATTTGCCAACTCCCTAATTATTTCTAAAAGATACAAGTACCTTGAGGTCACTATTTAATTGAATTTTTTTATTATGGGTTTTTTCCTAAGATATAATGAGTGCTTCCAGATGAACAAAAGCAGTTTGATCTTGAAGCATTATAACATACAACTTTTACTTGTAAGGAAGCAATATGATCAGGTACTAGACATAATCATCTAAACTGAAATTCAAACTGACATCAGTCCAATGTACATATTTTGAAGTTAGTTCAAGGGAAAAAAGATAATAAAGGGATATAGATATAATACTTACCACTAAACCTTCTATTCCCTTGTCCACAATATGACTCACGTTCCTTTGTTTCATCCACCACAGTAGCTTCCAACTCTATTTTCTCAGTCTGCATAAGTTTTTAAAGAATAAAATTTAAATTCTTACAGTGAAATAACAAGGAAAAACAGTAACTGATCTTAAAGCATGTAAACTCAGTACTTAAGGCGATAGCTGAGGATTTAGGTAGCATTAAAAAAGATATATAGAAAAACTAGTGTTTGGCAAAGGCAGAAACTAAATAAAACTAACTGCTTCGACGTTAAAATAATTGAGTTGCTTGATAAGCATCCTTAGCATTGAGGCTTATCAAGTAGATGCACTGCTTGAGGATGATTTTAGAAGGAAATATGAATACCTCTAGCTGTTTTAAGGTGTCCAGCAACATCACATGTTTTTGGTGAAGAAATTTCAGGCGGTCTTGAAGGTAAGAGACATCAGAAAGCATAATTGATTCACAGTCTTTAATAATTGCTTCAGCTATGCCTTCTTGTGATAATCGAGATCGCAATTTTTCTGTAGAAACTACAATATCTTCTGAGGTAGCAAGATCACTGCTTGTTAGAGATCTAGGGAAAAGATCTTTTGCAGACTGCAGAGCTTCAATCCACATAGATCTGTCATCTCTAGAAATACAACGCAAGTGAAGAGTTTTTGTGCCAGTAAATATGGAAAGTCGCTTATCATCGGACTTGCTGGCACGCACTGAAGAAACCTGTGAATGAAATAAGCTTTAGCAGCCAGAGGAGAAAACAAGCATGAAAAGTTGACATCATAAACACACATCCATAACATCTTTCAATGCATGGTTTGTCCAATGTACACTGAAAGTTCCAAAATATCTTTGCATTTGTCAATTAGACTAGCGAAAGACATGATCCAATAACTTTTTTATTGTTGACAATCATGAGAGATTTACAGAATGACATATATAAGATGAACATCAATCAATTTCAAATCCAGAAAATAATTAGTCAATTTAAAACATCATGTAGGACCATTCTATAAATTTCAAATGCATACATTGCCAAGTTGGTGTACAAGAATATAGCATGTATGTATTTTCTGGCATACAGTTGAAATATAATTCAATTTACATTTTGCATACAAAAGTGGTGTAAATATCAGTAAGCATACTCATCAGTAATAGATTATTCATGTACTAGCTTGCATAATAAGGCAGTTAAATGTATATATCTGATATTATATGCATGTGAAAGAATCTTTTGCCTGAAGAACACCAAAAGTAATTCACGCGCTAATTCAGTGACCTAACAGCTACGGATTCCCCACCCCATACACCCTTCTTACAATTTTCTAGCTGGTATGGCCCAGCTAAATGCACATAACATTGTTCATTTCACCAAGAAGAATAAGAGGTGTAATTTAGATCAACTTCAGCAGTTTAAAGATTTCTACTAGAAACGAACCCAGAAATTGAACAAAATTTTGAAAAAGAAAATAAAAAAGGAAAGGAAGAGACCTGCTAACGACTTCTTCAGAAAACAATAGAATGGGTATGACTTCCCATGATACATATTTTATTCAGTTTAAAACATCATCAACACTTTTATAGAGTACCTGTCGTATATGCTAATAGACAATGCAGACATCTCAGAGGCATTCCAATTCTTGTTCTGAGATGTTATACAAGCAAGGGGGCATCAAAAGTTTGCGATTACAAATTATACACAATATAAAGATGCTACAAACATATAACATGCCCGCATGTTAAAACATAAGAACAAACCTTCAAATGTATCTCACCGACGGGTTTGCATTGCTTGGTGGCGCCCCCTAGGCGATTCAGATTCCAATTTGCTTTCTTCATGTATTTAGATGACTCCTCACCGATCACTCTGATGCTCCTATCTCTAGCCGGACTCATCCAAATCTTATCAGGACCATGAATCTTGTAATAAGAAAGCACCCCATCTTCAAGCATGAACCACCTGGACCTCCAACCCTTACCATAATTCACCCACTTGTACAAAATCCCAGCTACAGTGCCACTGAACATCTTGGAATCTCTAGCTTCATTGACCACCACAACCTCCTCCTCATCGTGATTCGAAGTGAACGACGCTTTGTTGGAATCAAAACCAAGCGACGAATCAACAGTAGAAAAGCTGGGCTTCGAACCATAGTTAACAGTTTTCACAGATGCATCCACTCCTAACTGACACTGAGCAGGTGATTTGGGCACAACAGGGTTGGCCCGGTCCCGATCGATCGAAACCGGAGCAATGCAGCAAAGAGGATTCATGATCAAGTAAAAAAGAGCAAATATCACAGCATGAATCACCTCAAACACCACCAAGCAGCTGAAGAACACGGATCAAGGCAGTAGTCGAGGCAATATGAAGAGGAAACTTCGAAAATGGCGTAAAGGAGAGAGAGGAGAAGAAGCTATGTAGAAGTGAAACAGAGAGCATGACATACAAATCATAACCTCTAGCAACCTAGAATCACAATCTGTATAAACAGAGAGTAGAGTAGAAGATGACTGGAACAAGGGCTTCACCGAAGCAGATCGCCACTCTGGCCATGGAGACTGGTGTGAGTAGAGACGCAACAGAGAGAGGGAGAGACGCGATCGGAGGAGATAAGAGGAGAATGTGGTCACAGATGAAGAGAAGACGGCTGTGAGAGAACTGAGATCGTGAGAGAGATGACGTAAACGGAGATATCGGAGATGAGAGATTCTCCGATTGCGAGTGACGGAGACGAGCTCGAGAGTGAGATGGGAGATGGAGAAGTGGTCGGTGGAAATGGTGATCGGGATCAATGAGTGAATGAGGCCCAAATCTGATTCTTCCCCAAACAAAACGGTGCGTTTTAGCCTCTGGTACTTTGTTAGTACTTTTCATTTTGGTCCTTAAGTGTCAATTTCTGCGAGTTTGCTCCTTATTTCACTTGCATAAGTTAGAACCAAGTGGAGAATTATATAATCTCAAAAGGATAAACCATCTAAGAATAATATAATTAAGATATGACAATTAGCACATAATACCACACTCAAGATATGTTGGTTATATAAACATAAAAGTAAGAAGTTTAGAATTTCACAAGTAATGATCCATGTGATAAAATGATCTTCGTTCTCTTTTTTATACAGATATTCTTACAGAATTATCATTCTAAAGCTCAATTCTTTCCCCTTTAGGCCATCCTAACACAACCTTCTTGTGTTTCCTACCAGAGGCTTAGGAGGTCAACCACCTTTTATTATGCTCATATAACCGCTACTTACAAAGTCTCCTTTCTGTAGCTCAAATCTTCCATCTCTATACCATTACAACACAACCTTTCTTCGTTTCCTACTGAAGGCGTAGGTGGTCACCATTCATTATGCTAATATGACCACTGGTTCCCTTATATGATCATTGCTCCTCAGATTGAAATAATACTACTTCCTTGATCCTATAAAAGTTTTAGTTAGTATACATACCTTATGTTATTGCTATGCTTATTGATATTCAAAGGGACAAAGTAGCACTGTGATGTAATAGTTGACTCTTCCTAAAACTCGGATTACAATGTACATGCACACTTCTCACACTCGACGACACCCTCTTTACAACACATACATGGCTTTATATAGAGTTTGGATATATCCAACTCAAGTTACTTAACTCTAGTTAAGTTACGCAACCCTGGTTATTGTAATCTTTAACTTTTGTTATCGTTGACTTATTGTATCAATGGCTACAATTTTACTCCACTATATTAATATTGACTAATTGTTCCTCATAATCTTCTATATATCCTTTCTCTATCTTTACAATTATTACACCCCAAATCAAAACTGTTTTTGTCTCCGATCCTTTGTCCCTAATTTGCAATTTCCTTGGTCCTTAAGTGTCAATATCTCCAGGTCTTTTAATTGCCAGTTGTTCATTTATGCTATTTTGCTCCTTAATTCACCTGCATAAGTAGAACCAAGTGGAGGATCTTCTAATCTGAAAGGGATAAACCATCTGAGGATTAAAATATCATTAAGATATGACAATCAGGATAAAAAATTACTTATTTGACATTACTAGCCCTATTGCTCATTTATACTTAACAAAGCCCTAATAAAACAAATATGAGCGAAGAAAAAAGAAAATACTCAGCTCACTTCCTAATATTTATCATGTTAAATTCCCCAATCAAACCTTAGCATATAAAACCCTTGATGTAAGTGTATAGTTAAAAAAAAAAAAAGGCTTATATAGCTATAGAAATGAATAGAAATATCCGAAGTGGTTAGTAATTTCAAATTTTCAATATAGAACTATCGAGTGGGATGACTTGACCTCTCCCTCCAACTCTAAAACATAGGTTAAGCCAAGCCATGCTAAGCCGTTAATTATAGGGTTAAGGTACACAAATACTTATGAACTTTTATTAAAAGTGCGTTCAACACCATGTACTTATAGGAGGTTTAAAAACCCATAGACATTCAAAATAAATGCAAAAATATCAAAATCATTAAATATAACTTAACACCGTTAACTTTTTGATATAAGGTCTATATCATATTTACATATATATATTTAGTGTTATTTGGTTAAATTTAACGGTTTTGATATTTTTACTCTTATTTTAAATATTTATGGAT
This sequence comes from Vachellia collinsii, assembly GCA_006871305.1. Lineage (NCBI taxonomy): Eukaryota > Viridiplantae > Streptophyta > Magnoliopsida > Fabales > Fabaceae > Vachellia > Vachellia collinsii. Next base: position 11,980 of record QFDD01006713.1, read on the forward strand.
ATCTACGCACATATTCATTGAAAGATGTACTTTTAGTAAATGTTAAGGGTATTTGTACCTTTTATTGATTAATTATGAGTAACAGGAGTATTGGTGAGGGCATTTTGGTAAATATGTGGGTCTGAAAGCCATTGTGTGGATGGTGATGTAGGTTCCTTGTCAAGCGTTGACTCAGTCTGCGGTAGTCCCACTCCCTCTTTGGATTTAACCAACATCACATGATTTGACAACAACAGAAGAAACGTACGATTAGTTAATTAAATTTTGACAAAAAAATTTACGTGATATTCCAAAAATATCACTTTATAATAAAAGATTATGTATCCATTTTTAAAATATATAAATAAGTTTGTAAAAAAAATAAAAATGTTGTGAAAAAGAAAAAAATAACACAAGAAAATGAGATAAAGAGAGGGAGAAGATGACAAAAAATTAAGATAGAAAATAAAAAGAAACTCTCATTTACTTCATTATATTACCTCAAATACGTGTACGTCTCATTTATTTATATATCATTAAAGTTGGATTCTAACTATGAGAGTTACAAGCATAAGAAGAATTAAGTAATAAGGAGATAAATGTTAAAAACCGTTCAATTTGAATGTTATAAGTTACGATACCATTCAATCTGGGACAGAAAAGAAAAAATTTCATTATAAAATTGTATAAACATCCATACATTATAATTTCTATAACAAAAATCAAATATAACTTCTTGGTTAACTTAAATGACCAAAGCTAGTATTAGATATTTATACATATTCTCATTCTTATGTTTAATTTAAGTTAATCTAAAGTACTAATGACCAAGGCTATGTACC
>QFDD01006714.1:0-13055 GCA_006871305.1 Vachellia collinsii
GTCAGACACTCAGAATGCAGTAGTATTGAAAGTCCTTCATTAATCTTTGCTAAATTGTCAAGATGAATGATATTTTTTGCTCGTTTTCCATCTCACAAAATTTTTTATAACCGTCTCTGAAAATCACAAGAACTTGTAAATCCAAGAGATAACTTCAACAAAAAGGTGGTCATATTGGCCAAAGGAGTCGCCTCTACATAAAGTACAGCACAGGCATATTGGAAAGGACAAAAATTTACAACAGAGTATCCTGATAGTACCAAAATTACATTCTTGTGTGTGTGCACAACGTAGAAACTATGGAGCTTTGTTAAACACTGAATGCAATGTTAATTGACCAAATGAGAATCATAAGTGCTCGCGTGCCAGGCGCAGATGATTTTCCTTTACAACGGCCACTTCACCAAGATTAGTTGCAGTCAACAGATTTTGATCAGCATCGTCCTCATTCTCACTCTCCCCAGATGAAGTCAACCCCCCAAAGTCTGATCTCTCATCATCTACAATGGCACACAGTAAGAGCCCCCAGGGAAGATTAATATCAAGAAGGAGAATAGAGGCAAAATAAAACTCCATTATCCTAAGGTCCAGAAGGGTAGTCCCGTAGACCCATGAAACGAAACGATCGTTGTTATCATAATAACTGCAATTTTACTTTCCAAAAATCAAACTTGAGATCTCTCTCATATGCAAGTAATTCGATACTTAGCAAGGTGTTTTGACGTCAAATACGTGTTTGTGTTTGTTGTGTGGTCTAAAATAACACTAGAATATCTTACTAAGTTCAACAGGGGAAAAGAAAACAAGTTCAAGCTTAGCCTCATTTTCTTCTCTCACCACAAATTGTATCTCTCTTAAAAGTTTTCTTCTGCACTTTCCTCAGTAAGTATTAAAGTGCAAAAATATAGAAAAAATCATGACAAATAAATTGCGGACATATAATTAAAATATATACAAGATTGTTGCATAGTCTTACCGGAATATGCCAAACGTTGTGGAATATGAGCAACTGCAGCAACCTGAAGGCTTTCCGGTAGGAGACAATTACAAAAAGAACCTGAAACATCGAACAAAATTTGATCAGATGAAAACAAAACAAGTATGTGAGGTCACCAGATTCCCAAGGCATGGCTAGAGTTAATTGTCAATTGCCAGTCCCAGAAACTTTCGTATAGGCATTCGGAGTTAGACGTATTATAGCTGCATGCTAACCTTATAGCATAAATTATCCACAAAGATGAAGAAGGCAAATCTCTTATGCATGGAGATTCCTCACCTACTCGAGCCAACCGATTTACCCAAGCAGGTATAGGCTTTCCAGTTAGTTGTTGGCAGACTTCATCTGTAAAATGGTTGCAATTCTTGGCAATCAGATGGTACGTGTCTCCATGATATTTACTGGCGAGGGTTTCCATAAAACAATGGAATTCTGAAACAGACATATCTGTGGTACCCAAGAACACTGACTGCCTGAAGATGAAGCCAGGGCAGCTTCTAGGTTCCACCTCAAAGACACCACTTGTTGGGAATTCATGAGCTCCGAAGCCATATTCCATACCATGCACTGTCCATGAACAAGATAAGCTATACCTTGTTGCAACATTGTATTGGAAAAATAAAGCAGTGTATGCAAGTTCCTAGTGTAACATAGAATGATCCAAACTTTAAGGAATTAAATATGAAAATGAAAAGCCCCTGTCAGGCATGTTATGACCAGGAAGTACTGTGTACAAAATTTTGACGGCATTCACTAGAATATGAGGCCAGAGAAACAAAACGACACTAGAGAAAATAAATTACCAGAAAACATTTAGATGGAGCAAATTAGTTGAAATTAAAGAAAACTACTTAGCATCGTCTTCACAGAGATTTACAAGACAGTTATATCATAGCTAAAGTAAGAAATGACATGTTCCAACTGCAAATCCCAACCCTCAACTCTCTCTAATGACCGAACTCAAATATGTTCTTAAAATATAGAACATGATAGTAAATCAAGTCAAAACCTCAGGATAACCATTTGAACCAGTATTTCCTATTCTCACCGCCACCCAGTACATTGCTCTACATGGTTATTGCAAAAACTCGATTAAAAAATAATGCAACAAACAGCAACAGAGATCTTCTATTTGAGCATACGCTCTCATCACAGCAACTCTTATCCAATAGGTAAATATAGGATCTCCTATTTCTCTTCATTTCAATGTTCAAAATTAAACATAAAATCATTTAATAATGACGCAAAGTAATTCTCTTATAACCAATCTAATATCCAAGGCGGTATAAGAATTTCCTACAACACACGCAAAGAAAAATAAAGCGCTGAAAACGCAAAAGTTTAAAAATTTGCAGCAAAGGAAGCATGAGGATTATAGCCAGCCAGTATTATTAAAGCCTCATACCTTCAATTCCTGAATGATAGATTCCAATTCCAAACATGTAAAAATAATTGTTCACAGGCGTAAGGTCGTAGACATTGAGAAACACCATATCACTAGTTTTCTTCCCACCATCCTGCTCGCTTTCTGGGCTCGGGTTTAAAGGCAACAATCCCATTTGTCGAAATATCCCCCTATCCTTATCCAAAATTCTGCGATGATAACTCCGTAATCACAAGCCTATCTTGTTTGTTAAGAAACGCCTATAAAAACATCAATATAATTGCGTTGGCCAATCAGCTCCGATTTTCAAACATATAGATCCCATGAAAGGGGAAAATCATAGCTTTTATAAGGTTGGCGCAAAAACAGATAAGAACGAGAGCAGGAAAAAAAAGTACTAGGAGAAAACTTGAAATCGCTGTCTTTAATATGGGCTTGATTCGAAGAAAGTGGACCAGAAGTGAGAAAGATCAGGTGAAGTTCAAAGCTTTCTTACTTCCAGGAATTCTCCGGGGGGAAAGGAACAAACTTAATGAATAAGGTGTCTCAAATTGAAAAGGTTGGGATGAAGAAGTATCGGAAGATAAGCCCCAGAAAGCAAAATGAAGAGCGGGATCAAACATAAGCGATCGTATTAGGCAAGGCAAAACGATGCGCGAAACAGAGAGGAACTCACGGAGGGGCAGTTCACGTTCTTATTGCGTTCGCTGCACAGGCCGCCATAATTCTTAAAATACCAACTGTAATGTGAATTGTAGAGGGTAAAGCATCATTTCTCTTTCCTTTAATTTATTGTTATAAAATACGTTGTCTTTTGTCAAAGCATCCTTTTTTTTAATAATTATATCGGAGTATAACGGTAAAACTGTATAAGGTAAGATAGAGGAAGAATTGGAGATAAACGGCCATTTAAGAATTAATTAGAAAATGAGACATACATTGAATTTTATGGAAGTTTAGTTATATATATATAAAAATTCAGTTGCATGATGTGAAAGTTTAATTGTATATAATATGAAAGTTTAGTTATATATTATGGAAGTTCAAATGTATATTATGAAATGTCCCATTCTATAATTAATTTTTTAATCAGGAATTTATTTCCGATTATCTTAAAGATAAAAGCATCTTAATTTTTTCCCAAGAAAGTTTATTTATGGTGGTTTATTAGTGACTGGACTCCAAATAAATATACTATACCTCAAACTATATTTTAATTCTATCTTAAGTATCCATCTTGTTCTCTTGTAAATACTGTTCTCACATGTTAGGCGTTTTACGCATTTTCATATATTTTTTGTACAAAAAAAAAGTTTGGGGTTGCCTCTAGAGAGTGAGTTATGAATCTATCCTTCATCTATTTTAAATCAATATTTGTTGCATATGCATTTTCTTTTTATTTTTTTGGTACATGGATTTTCATATTTTGTTAGTTCGCAAGAGCAACAGTCTGGGTCGGGTCATATCTGGGTTGCAGAATTGATAGGGCCCAAGTGCGTAAATTGTGAAGGGGACATATGGATCGATCTTCATAACCATAATGGAGATTCACGAAAATGAAGGCCTTGCGTGGAAGAAGGTACACGCAGTTTAAAATAGGCAACAAAAATATGGCGCTTGTGCTCTCTGAACGAAAAACTCCGCTGATTCCATCCTCTAAGGAGGAAGATGATCTTCTTGCTAGGAGCTCAAAAAAGATAAAGAATGGAATACCAGAAGCTGAAAGGAAGAGTACGCAGAATCAATGGCCAAAGTTGGGGTTTAAAGAGTCAGTTTACAATACTGGAGGACCATCCTTTGTGGATAAGCTCAAAGGTATTAATCGACAAAATGTGATTTCTGATGATGAGGAAGATGGGATTCATAAGGATATGGAGGATGACTCTGATGACTCCAGATCAGTGAAGTCCCAAAATGAGCAAGATGCTCAGGAACCGTTGTATAGGACCATAGAGGATCCCCAAAGGAATTTTCCCACATTTGTCTTCTCTGGAAGAATGAAGAAACGGCTGTATAGAGCATGGAAGAAGGCAGTTATTGTGAAGCTTTTGGGACGCTCCATTGGTTTTAAAGCCTTGGAATCCAGAATACAAGCCTTGTGGGTGAAGAAAGGAATCTTTAAACTGATCAATATTGGCAATGGTTACTTTGTGGTGAAATTTACTAACAAAGAAGACTATTTCAATGCATTGACTGGAGGTCCGTGGATGTTGTATGATCACTATTTAACAGTGATGCCTTGGGAACCAAACTTCAATCCACAGAATGCAACCATCGATAAAGTTGCTGTTTGGGTTAGGCTACCGAGAGTTTTCCTTGAATACTATGATGAGGAAGCCTTAACCATTATCGGAAACAGGATAGGGAAAACTCTTAAAGTAGATGTGAATACCTCTTGTCAACTTAGAGGTCATTATGCCCGAATATGTGTGCTAGTGGAATTGGGCAAGCAACTTATGTCTGGTTTTTCCTTAGACGGTGAGGAGTATTTTTTGGAGTATGAAGGCTTGCACCTTTTATGTTCTAATTGTGGTATTTATGGACATCGACATGAAGTTTGTCCTTTAAAGAAGAATGTCCAAGAGACAAATGAAGCTGTCAGGAAGACTCGCAACCCAGGGATTAATGAACAAAGGGAGGATGCTGTCAATAATGATAGAGATGGCCGGGAAATATGGAAAGTGGTTCAGAAGCCTCGTCGACAACGAAGAAATAAGGAGAAACAGGGAGAAACTTCACGACCACATATGGGTTCTCGTTTCAATCTTCTTGCTGCAGAGGAGGAAGATAATCAAGCTCTTAATACTGTGATTATGGAAGGGACAGATACGACAGAGATATTAGCATTGAATCGAGATCACCAACGTATGACAATAGTACGTACTGATAAAGGAAGAAGAGGTGGTCTTGCAAAAAATCAGCATAGGGGACATGGGGAGGCATTTAATGGGGTACAAAAGGAGATGACCGTTCAGATGCAGAAGGAAGAGAAAGAGCGTCGAGTGGAGAAAAGGACAAGAGACATGACCGAGCCAAATGGGGTGAACAATGAGGAGGTTCTGATGTTAACTGATGGGGAGGCGAATAGGCGTGATGATGATGGGCAACACGATTTCAGTAGGCATAACGTGAGGAACGAATTGATTGATACGGAAGATCATGTAATGTCAGAGACTGAAATTCCATCTTCCTTGCCCCATGATCCCGGACAAAATCGAACTGAGGAAGTACAACTGGGTGAAATTGGGCCTTATAATAGGAGTCCAAAAATTGGCGGGAGTCATCCAAGTGATGCGAGTGGAAATAGCTTTATTCCAGAGACCCAAATGTCTGATGGGTTTTAGTGTTATAATTTGGGCCCTTATATATATCCTTAATTATTTTATGGATAGTTTTTTTTACTGGAATACCAGAGGGGCCTGTGGTGCAGGCCTAATAAGGAATTTAAAGAATTATTTTCATGGGCAAAACCCCACTATGCTTGTCTTGGCAGAAACCCGTTGTGAGGATGAAATGAGATTCCGCAACCTTCACTCTTTGGGATTTGACTCAGTTCGAGTTATTCCTAGCATGGGACGTTCTGGTGGTTTAGCGGTAGCGTGGAAAAGTGATCGAATCATGGTGAATGTTTTGGAAGAAGACAGACAATTTTTTCACCTGGATTGTTATATTTCAGGTTTTCCTTCTTTCCTTATGACTTCGGTTTATGCAATTCCTCACTCTGATTATCGTCAACGGCTCTGAGGAAAATTATTTGATCTGTCCATAACTATTTCAAAGCCTTGGGTGGTGTATGGGGATTTTAATGACATTATTTCAATTTCGGAGAGAGTTGGGGGTGCAAGAGGAAATCTTATGAGAATTCGATGTTTTCAAGATAGAGTTCGTAACTGCGGACTCACTGACTTGGGGTATATTGGTCCAAAATTCACTTGGAAAGGACCGTGTCTCGCTGGTTGCTCGAGATTGTATGAGAGACTAGATCATGCCTTGCGAATTGCTACCTTTTGTCTGCCTTACCTGATTTCATGGTTAAGGTTCTTCCCCGAACATCCTTCTCTGATCATAATCCTCTTTCATTACAGTTTGGAGTCAGGAGGGATTCTATTAGAGGAAATAAACCTTTTCGTTTTGAAGCCATGTGGTTGACGCATGAAAGTTTCAAAGATTTTATGAATGATAATTGGAGGGCAGATACTGATCTCCATATGAATCTAGAGAATTTGAGAGACTCTATTTTTTCTTGGAACAAAGAGGTGTTTGGGTATGTGGAGATACAAAAAAATACTATACTTGCTCGGCTTAATGGTATTCAAAAGGCAAAGTCGTACCCTTACTCTTCCTTCCTACGTAATTTAGAACTCAAGTTGCAAAAAGATCTTGATGATATTCTTAGATTGGAAGAAATTAAGTGGTTTCAAAAGTCTCGTACTGAATGGATTGCCAAAGGTGATCGCAGTACTAGATATTATCATTTAAAGACAACCATGAGAAGGAGACGAAATAGAGTTCTTGCTATGAAAGATGATAATGGGATGTGGATAAATGATGAAGAGAGGTTGCAGAACATGGTTATTGCACACTTTAAAAGATTGTTTCAATCTGAAGAGACAAACAATATAGTAATGCATACTAGTACCTCCTTTCCAAATGTTGATCAACAAAAATTGGATAGGTTAGGTGTTATGCCCACTGATGAAGAAATTCGTAATGCTATATTCTCTATGGGCCCCTATAAAGCTCCAGGATTTGATGGTTTCTCACCTATTTTCTTTCAAGCCAACTGGAATGTTGTGGGATCTTCTATTTGCAAATTTGTTAAAGGAGTTTTTGCAGGAACTGTTTCTGTGACTGAAGCTAGTAAAACTCTTATTTCTCTTATTCCAAAAAGAGAAAATCCACAAGTTGTTGGGCACTTAAGGCCTATATCATTGTGCTCGGTTCACTATAAATGTATCACTAAGATCATCACTTCTCGGATGAAGAGCATTATGGACGAGTTAATATCACCTTTCCAAGCTAGTTTCATTAAAGGAAGAAATATCCATGACAATATTATAGTAGGACAAGAACTTATGTACATTATGAAGAAGTCAAAGAGTAAGAGAGGTTTCATGGCGCTGAAAATTGACTTAGAAAAAGCATATGATCGAATAAGATGGGATTTCTTGAAGCAAGTCCTTTTTGAGGCAGGGATGGAAGATAGATTTGTCAAATTAGTTATGAGTTGTGTTTCATCTACCACTTATAATGTCCTGTGGAATGGCAACAAAACAGAGTTTTTTACTCCAAAAAGAGGCCTTCGTCAAGGGGACCCTATCTCCTCCTTCTTGTTTGTGTTATGTATGGACAAATTATCCCATGTTATATGTGATGCAGTTAATTCAAATAGATGGAAGCCTATTTGTGTTACTTGGTCTGGGCCCTTTGTGTCTCATCTAATGTTTGCTGATGATTTACTTCTATTTGGTGAAGCAACAGAAGAACAAGCAATCTGTATGATGGAATGCTTAGATATCTTCTGCACCGCATCAGGGGAAAAGGTTAGCTCTGATAAATCTTCTATTTTCTTTTCTACTAAGGTTCCTGAAGATAGAAGGAGAAGAATACAAGAACTAACAAATATGAAGATTTCACATGAGATAGGGAAGTATTTGGGTTTTCCGCTTGCACGAAAAAGAAAACCTGCAGAAACTTTCCAGTACATTGTTGATAGAGTCAACACAAAGCTAGCTGCATGGAAAGCCAACTGTTTATCAATGGCAGGTAGGATAACCTTGGCTAAATCGGTGCTTAGTTCCATTCCCATCTATCCAATGCAAGTCTCAAAGATACCTATGAGTATTTGCAATGAGATTGAAAGATTACAACGCAACTTCATTTGGGGAAGTCATCCTGGTAGTCGTGGATTTCATGCTATTGGGTGGGATCGGGTAACTTTACCCAAATGTTATGGTGGTCTTGGACTTAGAAAACTCGCTTCTATGAACAAGGCTTGTGGTGCTAAACTGGCTTGGAAACTTGTTGTTGGTTCAAAAGGTTTGTGGGCAGACCTGTTATGGAACAAATATATGGTGAGAGATGATGACAGTCTCTTAACCTCGTATACTACAGATTCTCCTCTTTGGAAGTTCATTTGTCAACAGAAGAGCATTATTGAACGAGGGACAAAATGGCAATTGAGAGATGGCATGTCAATTAATTTCTTTAATGATTTATGGCTGTTTCCAGAGAAGAAAGTAAAAGATATGTGTCTCAGACCTCTATCTGTTGAGGAGGAAAATAGTGCAATTGTTGAGTGGATTGATCATGGAAATTGGGACTACACAAAACTTGCAACTGTTGTTTCCAATGAGGTAATACAACGCCTAATCACTATTATGCCTCCTACTTCTTCTGCTGGAAGTGATATTATGATATGGTCTGCTACTGCTGATGGTAGTTTCACTTTGAAGAGTGCTTACTTTTTAATTGAGAGCAAGCCCCAAAATCTATATAGCCCGGTCTACAATGCCATTTGGAAATGGAAAGGTGCAGAAAGGATACGAGTATTCATGTGGAAAGTGTTCAACAATAGGCTACCTACTGATTCTTGGAGAAGTCAATGGTCTTCTACTTCTCTAGTGTGCACTTATTGTCATGCAAACATAGAGGATGTACTTCACATTCTCCGAGACTGCAGTTATGCAAGACAACTATGGCAGCAACTCTTGAATCCCAGATTTTATTCTCAATTCTTTTCAGCTTCTTTACGTGACTGGATGGCTCTTAATCTTAAAAGAGAATTGGGTAAGAATGGAGTTTTAAATTGGGATCTCATTTGGGGTGTTTCCATTTGGAAATTGTGGAGTTGGAGGAACGAGTATGTGTTTAATGCTGACTTTCAAAAACCACATGAACCTGCTGTGGTGATTTTGCAGGCTTGGGAATTTTTTGCCCAGGCCAAGGATATATTGCCTAATGTTGTCACTCCTCCGCCTAATTCCTTCTCGGTTTGGCAACCTCCGCCTATTGATGTTATTAAGATTAATGTGGATGGAGCAATGGCAAGATCTACAACTATGGCGAGTTGTGGTGGGGTCATTAGAGATCACATGGGAAAATGGGTAGCTGGTTTTTCTCATTTTCTTGGGGCTTGTAGTGCTTGCGAAGCAGAAGAATGGGCAATTTTTAGGGGTTTGAGCCTTGTTTGGGATATGGGTTTCAAGTATGTTATCCTTGAGTCAGATTCAAAAAATTTGATTCAAATGCTTTTAAGCCCAGATGCTGGTAATGCTTGCAGTTTGGTGTTCCTTCGAATTAAGGACATGATGAACTTCAGATGGAATCTACAGTTGGAATATATATCAAGACAGCAGAATCATGTAGCTGATGCACTAGCAAAGTATGGCTTATCCAAGTCATCTTTTTTTGATGCCTGTCCGGAATTTTTACTGGACATGGTAGATAAAGATTGTATGGGATTAGACTCCCCTAGTTTTTAATTTTCTCAGCTCGGGCTTTGCCCTCATTTGTACCAAAAAAAAAAAAAAATAGGCAACAAAATGGTCCATTCAAGTTAAATGGAGTGGAGAGTCGAAAATGATCGAATCTCCATTTGTTGGGTTTTGTGATTAATTCACATATTTTAACCCCACGTGGCATTGTCTTCCCTGTTCTCAGACAGGTGCTGAGGACCCTTCATTTCGATTTGACGCCATGGACAACGATACTTGTTTTGTGATTCTCATGTGATATTATAGGAAGTATTATATAGTCAACGGATTTCGATTTCGCCACGACATCTCGTTTGTACTCTTGTTTTTCTTCTCTCCAGTACTCTTTTCCCCCTCACATGAGAAAATCCCCTTTTTGACAAATGGCAATACTCTTTGTTCGATCGAATCCATGAGCATTAGAATATGTCCTTCGAAGTTCTAACTGAAAGAGCAATCAAGATTCTTTTTTTTTAAAAAAAAAATTATTATCATTATCATCAAATATTTACAGTACATTGAACGTGTCAGCTAATTCAACTGACGATAATCAAATCCTGGCAGATCGAGAGTTTAAGGAAAGGAACATGAGGAGGTGAGGGGTGAGGCGCCAGGTTTGAACTTGTTACTGATATATTCATACGTGTGGATGCTTGTGTGTTTGGAGGAAGCAGTTAAGAGGTTTAGTTGCCTATACAGTGGACATCTTGGTGGGTGTCCATGACATTATAGTACAAGGAGGATGACTTTCCATCAAACCTAGAAACCATGTGATGAGGTGATAGTCCACAGTAACGCTGTCCCATACGAGCAATGCATATATCTATTATCTTCTTGAACATTGAATCCTCCTGTATCTGTGGTTGCTCTACAAATTCCACAAGCGGCATCCACTGCATCATTTCAAACATTTTCTTCACACTTCTAAGCCACCAATAACTTCTCATATGTGGGGTGTGTGTGTGTGAGAGTCTCACCTTAGCAGCTTCAATTTCATGACCATCAATAACGATGTTACTTGAGAGGGGTCTTAGCATGCAGATGAAGAACAAGTCTGACTTCTGGAAAGCCACATTGTGCGCATGTCTGCAGCTCATGTTCATTAGATTTTTGCGGTCAAGAAAAATACAAGAGATAGGTTCTATAATGTTAGGTTCAAATTTTAAACTCGTGTTCTATTATTTGTCAGCAAAGCCATGATTTGTGAAGAAGGGAGCCGGCCTTGAGGTTACTGTCAAAACCTTTTAACTTAGATTATTAGATCAACTCATGGTTGGTGATAAACGTGATATTCGAATGGAATCATCACTTATTAATTTCAGCTTTCTCGATTTGTGTTTCAGTTCTAACCTGAATGCTATGACTTCAATGAAGTCTGTATCAATCTGCAACATAAGGCAGCGAGTATTAGGAGAAATACGACATTATCAATAACAAATTCAATAGAGTAACACCATAGGAATTTATTGTTCAAACCAATTTATTCTTACCCCCGTTTCTTCCTTCACTTCTCTTACAGCTCCAGTATATATCTCCTCCGCCTAGCAAAAGCTCAGTCATGCAATCTTTTACAGAACAGTTCCAAAAACAAAAGAGAGAGAGGAGAATCTACAGAAGTACATACCTCAAGAATAAATCCAGTTGGAATCTTCCAAAGACCTAAAGTTGCAGGAGAACAGTGTTTCTCTTGGACTACAAGTACCTATGCAAATTCATAGTGGGAAATTACAATCAAACACAGGGCTTGCCTTGAATACACAAATCAGCTAAGAATAACTTGAGATTACTGATAACGTTTAAAACATGGCCAACATAGAGTAACTAACATAAAAAGGTTCCTTGCAAGCTTTTTTTTGAAGATAATAGAAGCAATCAGACCTCATTGTTGTCATTGATGACAAATCCCCCCACTCCTACTTGATGGGATGCATTAGCAGGAAGCAAGCAAGGTTCTTCAGGAATCCAGTATGTTAACATCAAATATCTGGGCTCCGCATGGTGGTACTGAAAGCCTTCCTGAAACCAAAATGAGTTCCCTCATAGGTTCAACAACACTTGATTGAGTAAAACCAAGAAGCAGAGATAGATATAGGAAGACCAATGGGTGATTGTACATAGGGCACATGACACATTCTGAGATTTTACACATAAAGATGCATTGAAGTATAGATTTTTCATTCCCCGTAATGGTTTATCAATCATATTACAAGCAAGAGTAAGCTAAATTACCTTCACAGCGATGGGAACAAGGTCAGATTTTTCTAAGGGCAGCTTAAGCCAAATCCCCTTCTTTCCCTGAAATTATCAGACAGCTATTTGTAAGTTTGTCTGCAATAAGATGACTTTATATCCTACAACATGACAGGAATCTTGATCTAACAGCTGAGCACAGGAAATGAGATCAGACACTTCCAGATCATGGTTGCTTTCAGTAAAGTGTTCATATATGTCTTCCAAAGTATATACCTAACTCTTTTACTGCTGAAGTATACATAATCCAGAAATATATGAGATTGGGTAGAGAGTTTACCATCTTTTCCCAATGAGAAAGAGAGAGACGCAAAATAGTTGCAAAGGCAGACGGATTGTCCGGTAACCTATCTGGATCAACGAGAACTCCCCCATACTGGTCGTCCAAAGCATCAAGTACTCTTATATTTCTGAAATGCAGATTAAAAGCTGCCCCATTCAAATGTGTTCCATTTAAATTTGTTCCATTAATTCCATGGGAACTGGTTTTCGCAGCAACACTGTCTGCCAGATACTTCTGATCTGATGCGCCCGACCACTGAGCCGTTAGAATCAACCCTGTAAATCAACACAAGGCACCAAATAAAGCTTCAAAATCACAACATTCTTTTCTTCATTTCGTTAGCGAAGTGCCAGTATTGGATTTGAACCAAGAAAGAATTGCACAGGAAAGTAAAGGAAATGCCTCTGAGAATCTAAGGGATTTTCTTTCTCACCTCTGCGATAGCTGAAGTGTAAAGAGTCATATGGAAGAGTAGCTTGACGCCCGAAATTGGAGAGCAGAGCAGAGTAAGTTGTTCCTAAAGGAGCAATCTCAGAAGTAGACACAGACATGGGATCAAAAAATTTCATCCCCATCTATGTCAAAAACGCAAAACTCACCGAAAACCGCAAGCCTGGTACCACGAACCAGTAAGAATGCGGATATTGATATGGTTGGACTTGGAGG
>QFDD01006715.1:0-13586 GCA_006871305.1 Vachellia collinsii
CCGGATCTGGAATTACTAGTTATCTGTGAGAAGTTGAGAGAGAGAAGGAGGGAGGGAGGGATAAGCAATGAAGAAGATTACCGAGAAGGGATTGACTTCTTCTTCGTCAAATGGGTTGGGATCGTGGGAGCGCATGGTTGGACTTGGATCCCCAAATTTAGCAGAAGAGAGAGGCAAATCACCGACCCCGGAACGATGAGGATCGAGCTGAGTGACACTTTTCTATCTGTTTCCCGGCTTGCTGGGGACGCGGGATATCCCTGTAGAACGAGAATCTGAAAATTGAATTTTTCTTTTTGCCCTTCATTTGCTTAATATTTACGCATCGTATCATGCACCTTCAAAATTTTTAAAAAATGCGTATATCCAGAAATTATTTTTGTATCTTAATTGAATTTTAATAATATTAAATTAATAAGAAAATTTACAATATAACTTATTAATAAAGAATCGATACCGTAAAAAATAATTACTATATTTTAACGTTACTTTGATCCTATGTTTTTAAAGATTTTTGTCAAGAAATAATAATAATTAGATTTTTTTATGAACGCATTTAAATGAAACTATACATTGTCACAAGAAACTAAAATCAAATGGATCTATGATTGCTCAAGCTATGACTAAGGCTTGACAACTTATATAACCACTTCAGAGTATAATATAAGCCCCAATTAATTTTTTAAAAGATATCTTATATATTTTTTAGGTATATCTTTTATATATATAGCATTTTTTAGAATTAACTTTTAAAAAGTGATTATATGCAATTTGAGGTAAGTATGTGAAAGAAATTTTATCTCAACTTTCATGAAAGTGATTAATAAATAAATCTATAATCATAAAATTGCATGACATTGTTTATCTATGGTAACATAAATAATGTTTTCATACTAATGAAATTATTATCTTAAACATTTGTAGGGTCGTATTTTGCTTTTCAGTGATATACTATAAATTAGATGTTATATCATATGCAAAATGTAGAATTTTTAAAATATTCTTTTACCAAGGAATGAATAGTGTCAACTCTAAACTCTGGTTTTAATTTTTTTATTTTTTTGTTAAAGGCATGTATCCTTCTATTAAAGATAATGTAAGTTTGAAACACTATTAAAAATTGATATGAACACTTTCTCAAAAAAGATTTAAACTTTAATTTACTAGAAACCAAACCATTTTCATTAGATTTAATTTTAACATCTTATTATAACGTGGACAAGTGAAAGGCGAGCAATAGGCTCAACCTGCCGCTGCCATCAGCTGGAGCGAACCATCCCAGTGCTCTCTCTCTTTCATGTCAGCTCTCCATTTGTCATCTTCCTACCTCATGTCAGCCTTTTCAATTGAGTTGGATTTTCCCTCCTCTTCCTAATTTGTATCAAATTTATATAATATTTATTAAAACAATTTTAAAAAAAATAAAAAAAATGTGGGTTGCGGGCCAACTCATCCCAACCCACGAGTTAGATGGTGTAGGCCGTACTGCTCGCATTTCAACTAACCTATCAATCCACTTTTTTTTTTATTTTTTTAATATATATTGCATAAATTTTAATAAAAAATAAATATTTACAAAAATACTTAACATGAAGTTAATTAACTCAAAAAAAAATTTAGGGATAAATTTCATTTATTATTTAGCAATTATAATATATTTAATAAATTTTATGTATTTTAATGCTAAACATCTTTTTAAAAATATTCATTTTTGATATATAAATAATAATAACATTGAAACAAGTATATATAATTATGTACTATATGATTCATAAAAATTTAAAATTTTAAAAAAATTACTTAAGAAATTAGTTTTTAAAAAATAAAAAATAGACGGGTTGATCGGGCTCGTGTGGCCAGTATTTTTGCTAGCTGCATTTTTTATAGCCTAAACCCATTCTCAACCTTTGGGTTTAGTCTATTTTACTGGCTCTAATGATAGCCTTCTTTTTCTCTATTCCCCCCTAAATCAAGCTTCATGGAGGACATTACTGACGGATAGATGGATTCAGCTGCAAACTATTGTTGAGTCTGTTTGGAATAGCGTTATAAAAGCATATTTATGCAAGTCAAGATAAAATTCTCAAATACCTTACAAACCGTAAATCACGTTAAAAAAATATATTTAATCATTAATCCAAACAGGATTGAAGCTTATATAAGGCTAGGAACACGAGAAAGTTAAAAAACGAGGAGAATTACACATACACAGAAAAAGGCGAAAGCCTAAACGGAGTGAAGCTGATATACCCTCTCATCAACCATTTTCGAATCATGGCCCTCGCAGGTTGAGGTGCCGTGTCAAATAAAATAGTAGTAGTCAGGCTTTTCTTTACTAATACATCCACAATTAAATTGTATTCTCAAGAAATAAATTAAAGTCTGATATCCCAACTAATTAAAATTCCCTATTGATCTTAATGATGGCGGTAGTACATTTTATCTTTAGAGCAACTCGATCTGTGAGTCAATCAATGAGAGTTTTGTCATCAAATTTTACAACGATATTCTTAAAACTCGTCTCCCGTTCTAAATCAAGTGTCTGTATACAGTCTATGAAGTAAGTATGTAAAAGAAGTTTTATTTCGATTTACATAAAAATATATTTTCAATGCTAACACAAACAAGATCTAAATTCTTTGAGCATAACTCGTTCTTTAGCTTCATAAACACTGCAATTACGAAGATAATAAGAAAAGCTAGCAATCCAAATTTCTCACTGATCACAAAAATACCATCACATGCTGCTTTTTGAGAAGATTCAGACTTTACGCCACCAACATTCAATTTGATAACATTAGAAGGATGAGGTTGCCATGATTTGTTTTCCTTATATTTGAGGAGAAACAACTGGTTGTTTCGCAAGGATGAAACAAGTGGAGAGAATCAACTCGGCAACCCACTAGGTTGAGAAGAGAACAATACTGAATGGTGGTGGCTGCCAACCAAGCACTAATTCAAAATTTATGTAAGTGGAACCCACAAGAGTTGAACTTGGCTGTGTCAAAAATTGAAGGAAATAATAATATTCAACTTAACATTGTACTTAGCAATTTGATAAATGACAATACAAAGAAGCATTTATATAGGTAAACTGCAAGTTAAAGTTAACACTAGGATCTAATATGATATAATCAAATATAATGATATCTCAAATTAAAACTTTTAATTTATATAGAATATGAGGTAGCATATAATCCAACAAATTGAATGGGTTAGTCACATATAACTAAAGGTTAAATTCTTATTAGAAGATGTACTCAACTGACAATATCTCAAATAGAATTATATACTGTAAGAAAATAGGGTGCCTATTAAAAAAAAGATACAAGTGTTTAAATGTCAAATGATAAAATTACATGTAATTAGATTGAATAGGATTACTTCATATGATTGACCTGTGAATTGAGTTCTTTTCACAGATAGTCATAATTAAATATTATAACTTGCATATCGCCCTACTGCGCGCTAAGAAATTTAAATCTTAAGAAAACCTTGCGCCGTTACCCGTACGTTACCATTCCTTGCTAACAGCTAGCTCCTCCCAACTATATATTTATTCCTCGCAGCTTTGGTTACCATTTCTTTCTATGCAGAGTATCTTTCTACTTTTACCGAAATAATCGTATTTGAGGTATTGTCAAATATTAAATGTGGTCGTCTTTATTTGTATATATTTAAACATCGATTTGACACATTACAAGGAAATAGTTGTAAGGTATTGTAGAAGAAAAAACAGCAAAATCTGATTCAATTTATCATAATCGATTGGTTAATATGTTGGTTAAATGTATTTTGAAACATGGAAAAAATCATTAGGTTATCAAATTATCTATCAAGTCATGAAAAAGATTCAACAAAAGATAGAAACAAATCCACTATCTATTTTACATCGAGCAATTTGTGGAGTAACTTCCGATGTAACAATAAAAGTAAGACATGTAGGTGGTTTGATTAATCAAGTTCTCAGTGAAATAAGATCCACACAGAGGAAAGCACTTATCATTTGGTAGTTATTAGGGGCATTCCAAAAATGTGCAGGTCAAAATATGATTTTGAAATTAAGTTCTAAATTAATGGATATTGGCAAAGGGGGTGGTGATGCCATACGTAAAAAAGTTTAAATCTTAATTTGAAACATTGTGAGAAATTGATCCATTTTATTAGACCCAACCCCGTTGGTAACTTTGGTTAACATTAAGTCTAGAATAACGAGTACTCATCTATTTTTCTATTGACCAGGCTTGATATTTATAATTCGTTTGGTTTATAGAGTTTATGGGAATGCAATAGAATGTAATGTAATTGAATAATGATCACATAATATTTGTTTGATATATTATCAATGAATCATGAAATTAAATTCATATTTTATTTATAAAAAAAAAAGTGAAATAAGCTTTTTAATTCTATCATGACTAAAAATAAAGAATATAAATGTATAAATACTTATTTATGAAATATACAAGTACTATATATTAAATCATACAAACTGTAATCGATCCGGATTATATAGTCAAACGTATCTAACTCTAATTACCTGATTTAATATAATTCATTATAAAGAGGATTATATTCAATTGCATTATTGTATCAACCAAACAATATAATTAAAAGAATGCATCAAGATTACATATAATTGAATCAAACAGGTCATTAATGTCTAGATATTTGGATAAAGTCATACACCCAAAATCTTCAAGCGGTTTCAATAAAAGAAAGTGTACGCTTTCGAATTGATCCAAACAAAATAAAAATGATTTGAATATCTCTATATCGTTATTGTATTCAAGTTTCTTCAAGCGGCTTCATCTTCATCAGTCACACGCTTTCTTGATGCGTGCAAATGCCTGAGATTGACTATTATATTGTACTCTTTATATCATTATTATATTAGTGTGTTGTTTTCAATTTTTGGTTCTTCCATCTTATGAGAATTACGAACAAGGACCAAACTAACTGAAATGAACTATTCACGGGACTTATTTAATTTATTAAGTTTGTCGTATACTTGCATGATGTATGATTATCCTTACTAGGACTCGTACAATTACACGTTACCTTTCCTACCAACTACTTTACTACATGCCTGCTCGCCAAAATATTAAGTAATCACATTTACATAAATTTAAAAAAAAATCTTCTAAATATTTACTTCGGGAATTATAAATCACGTTTCTAGTAGCTATGGTTTACATAAAATCTAAAACCACAAAAAAATAAATAAATAGTTCAGGACCATGCATGGAACATTTGTGCCATTCTTTTCTTAATATATACAAAGCCACGTTAAGATTTGTTTCGGATGGTTTTCATTGTATCATTTTTTTTTTAACTAAGTACATGTATTTTTTTTTATTAGAAAAGCATAGATACCTATAAAATATTTTTCTTTATTGCTCTTTTGAAGATGTGATTAGGATTGATGATCCAATTATGCACAATAATATCCTTACCTTCCCATAAACATCATGTCATTACACACACATATATATTACCTCCTATCTTTTAATGTAAGAGTTAATTGAGAATTGAATTTGATCATAAATATAAGATAACATTTCACATTATTTCCAAAATTCATGATGTTCCCCCAAAGCATCCCAATTAATTATATACATTAAGGGTTTCCATTCAAGAATATTAATTATGATGAAATATTATATTTTAAGAAAACCATTCTATATTTGTTACAAATAAATAACTTAATTAATATCCTTAAATTATCTAAAGTATTTATCTAACTCTTATATTAAGAAGTGGAATATAATATATATAATAGCAGAGAAGTGTGTGTGTATATTTTAATTCAACATGATATTGAAACTTAAAAATGTTTGCTTTAATTAATGTAACTGTGGAAAAACGGTCTGACCAAACTTTCTTGTTTTTTTTTAAACAGAGAAAAGGAATCCACTTGTGTGCCCTACTTGTTGTTCCATTGACTTTTTCTAAATTCAAGAATGAGAACAAAGGAATATTATTCGATATTTACAGCAGCCATGCATACTTCTTTTGGTTTCCTGTCACTTTTTTAATCATGCTTTATGATGAAGGTGGACACTGGATTACCCAGTCAGTTTCAATACTTGCTGCCTTTGAACTACATCACTATTATTACGTACCCAAAAAAATCTATCTAATGACTTTGTCACTCTGAAAAAAGATATAAATTCGTCACTCTTACATTTTTCAATTAGTCTCTGTATGAAACTGATGTTCCATTAACTGTGTTCCTCGAACCTTACTGTTTTAGTCCTTGCTGTAAATATAACCCACTTTACTTATATATAATCGATCATTTTATAGAGAGAGAGAGGGGAAGATGACCAATTTTATGGGGTTTTATGGTCATACAATTAATTAATTGTGTACGGATAGAGTTGCGTATAGTTAACTTCAAACGATTTTACTCATTTTTCTAGAAATAAATTGCAGCTTTTTTTTATTGGAATTGCATTTTCAATTTTGACCAATATTAGGAACTTTAATCCATCAACATATTCTGATGAAAACTATCATGTTGAAAAAGGAGACGGGCACGTTTCATTCCTCTGGCCTCTGGACGCCATTATTGAACAGTTCAACCAATTAAGATCCTTACAGGAAATAATGAAGAAAGCTCCTGAAATTTTCCGAGAAATTATAGGTTTACCTATTTGATGCAATGTTCATGTATGATAACAAAGTCAACTGATGGACGGTTTTAGTTTTTCTAGAATAGATAGATGGGCTTGTTTGTTTTAATTATAATCTTTTAATGAGCTAAATAGCTAATATTAATATTTAAAAATATTTATAATTAATATATAATGGTTTTTTAGAAATTCTATATATGTCTGTCCGGCCTCAATCATCAATAAGATAGCTTGAGAAAAGATTTGTAAAAGCTGTAAAGTATATTGATATCTTACATGCATTTAGAATAGAAACCAATCCTTCAACTAGTTTATATATTTGGGTTTTGAATATAAGATTTAAATAATTATTTATCGATATTAAGAAATTAATTAAGTGATTTTTTTAAAGGGTTAAAGTGTAAAGTACATATTTATCAAATTAGTTTTTTAAAGGGTTAAGATGTAAAGTGCATATGAACATTTATCAAAAGTAGGTCTAGAACTATATTCTTGTATAATTTTTGGAGATGTAAAAATAATTATGAACATTTAAAATTTGAGCAAAAATGCTAAGATCATTAAATATAGCACAACAAATGTAAAAATAGTGTGGATTTTATTATAAAAAGTGACGGTGTTAAATTATATTTAATAGTTTTAATATTTTTGCACTCATTTTAAATGTTTATGAGTATTTTAGCACCTTAAAAAATTATATGATGCTAGACACACTTTTAATAAAAATTCATAAATATTTTTACATAAATGTGTACGGTAGGTTTTCCTCTTAAATTTTAACCGTGTATAAAAAATTATAAACAAATAAACCTTATATCTGACTCTTTACGTCTTTTACCGAACATGACGATGACTGGTTCAATTTCAGTCACTGGGCTTCCTGTACTCGTATTTTCCCGGAAAATTATTGGAAGGATAGGTTTGAGACAAGGACGTTGTTTACGCTCCAAGTAAACGACTTTTATAACAAGGGGGGAAAAGCCAAGCCATTTGATTAGATATATATATATTCGATAATAACTCACATAATCATCATGTAATTATAAAAAAACCATCGAATCAAACCAACAATCTCTCATTCTTTAATTCTCTATTTTTCAAGCATCCATATCCAAGTCTGAAGCTGAAAAGAAATGGCAGAAAGTCCAGTGTTGTTCTTACTGGACAAGCTGACATCTTTACTGCAAGATGAAGTTCAGCTTCTGAAGGGTGTTCGCAAAGAGGTTCAGTTCATTAAAGATGAGCTTGAACGCCTCAAGGCCATCTTAAGGATGGCTGATGCTTTGGAGGACAAAGACGCTGAACTCAAAGTTTGGGTGAAGCAAGTAAGAGATGTGGCTCTAGACATGGAAGACGCCATTGATGAGTTCACTATTTGCCTCATGAATCACCGTGGCCACGGCCACGATTCTGCTCTCAAAAGGTTTGCTTCAGCCATCAAGGCTCTCAGAGCTCGCCATCGGATTGCTTCTCACATACAAGAGATCAAAGGCAGGGTTGAAAACATCTCCAAGGGTCGCCACAGCATAACTGAGACCCGGTACGAATATGTAGCTCTATTTTCTCTTCTATTATATATATATATATATATAATACTTTGCTGATTGTTGGGATGAGATTAAATTTGTTGCCATCGTATAGTTGAGCTTGTTACAAGAGCACTTGAACATTTTATCTTTTTTTAAAGATCTTGAAATATTTAGCTTGAGCCGTGGTAGTTTGCTTTCGCTAAGATCAAGGGGGAGATTTTTCCACTTTCAATTTCCGTTTAGATATACCCCACGCTATCCTTGTCATGAGGAAGATTTAATCTTTGTTGCACTCTTTCTGTCAGGTCAAGCTCGAACCAGTTTTATAGACGGAGGATTGAGAGTCAAGGAGATGCACTGCTGCTTGAGGAAGCTGATCTTGTGGGTATAGAGAAGCCAAAGAAGCAGCTAATTGATTTGCTTTTCCAGGAGGGACAAGGAAAGGTGGTGATTCCAATCTATGGAATGGGAGGGTTGGGGAAAACCACAGTGGCAAAGCAGGTCTACGATGATCCAAAAGTGAAGAAGCGTTTTAAGATGCACGCTTGGGTCACAGTTTCTCAATCCTTCAAGATCAAAGAGCTTCTGAGAGACCTGGTTCAACAGCTTTATAAAGTCATTGGAAAACCAGCTCCCGCAGAAGTTGGCACAATGAAAAGTGACAATCTGAAGGAAGTGGTCAAGAGTCTGCTTCAACAAAGTAGGTACCTCATCGTACTCGATGACATATGGCGGGTAAATTCATGGGATTCTATCAAACTTGCTTTGCCTAACAACAACTATGGTAGTAGAATAATGATCACAACAAGAAACAAAGATGTAGCACTTTCTTGCTGTACTGAGCTCCAAGGTAAGATATTTAACCTGGAATTCTTACCTCAGAATGAAGCTTGGTCCCTTTTCTGCAAGAAAACGTTTCAGGGGAATTCATGTCCTCCTCATTTGGAGGAGTCTTGTAAAAGTATCTTGAAAAGATGTGGAGGATTGCCTCTGGCTATTGTGGCAATAAGTGGTGCTTTAGCTACTAAAGACAGAACCAACATCGAAGAATGGTTAGGTGTTAGTACAAGTATTGCATCTGGAATTGAAAGCAATGATAAAATGGAGGATATGAACAAAGTTCTTTCCCTAAGTTTCAATGACTTGCCTTATTATCTTAAATCCTGCTTGTTGTACTTGATCATCTTCCCGGAATTTTACGCCATTGGGCATATGAGGTTGATTCGCTTGTGGATAGCTGAAGGTTTTGTCAATGGAGAAGAAGGAAGGACACTAGAAGAAGTTGCAAAGAGTTACTTAAAGGAGCTCCTGAACAGGAGTCTGATTCAAGTGGTAGAGAAAGGAAGTGATGGAAGAATGAAGACTTGTCGTGTTCATGACTTTCTTAGGGACATCATTAATTTGAAGTCAAAAGATCAGAACTTTGCAACTGTGGCCATGGATCAAGACATAATATGGCCAGAAAGAGTTCGTAGATTATCAGTAATGAATAACTTACAGAACATACAACAAAATAGGACCTCATTCCAACTTCGTTCTCTGCTTTTATTTCCTTTAACAGATTCAAATGATCATGTCTCCATATCTGCATTATTCTCACATGGTAGCAGGCTGCTCAGGGTGCTAGATTTGCAAGATGCGCCTTTGGAATCATTTCCTGCTGAAATTGTCAACCTTTACCACTTGAAGTATCTCAGCCTGAAGAACACCAAGGTAAAAACCATTCCAGGCTCCATTAAGAAGCTTCAAAACCTGGAGACATTAGATCTCAAACACTCCTATGTCACTGAATTGCCAGTTGAAATCTTGGAGCTGCATCGACTTCGCCATCTCCTGGTGTATCGGTATGAGATCGAATCCTATGCTTATTTCCACTCAAGACATGGTTTCAAGCTGCCTGGTCCAATAGGATGCATGCAATCTCTGCAAAAGCTTTGTTTCATAGAGGCAGACCAAGGAAGTCAAGACTTGATGATTGAGCTAGGAAAGCTGACCCAACTCCGAAGACTTGGCATTAGGAAGCTAAAGAAAGAACATGGGGCTGCTTTGTGCTCATCCATTCAAAAAATGACCAATCTCAGGTCTTTGTCCATTACTGCTACAGAAGAAGATGAAACTATTGACATTCAAAACATTGCCAAGCCTCCTCCATACCTAAGACAATTGTACTTATGTGGTCATTTGGAGAAGTTACCTGAATGGATACCCTCTTTGCAGAATCTAGTCAGAGTGTATTTGAAATGGAGCAGGTTAAAGGAGGATCCTTTGGTTTATCTTCAAGATTTGCCAAACCTAATTCATCTTGAGTTCTTACAGGTTTATGTTGGTGAGACACTGCATTTTGAGGCAGAGAAATTTCCAAGTTTGAAGCTTTTAGGCCTCGATGATTTGGATGGATTGAAATCCATAATAGTGGAGGAAGGATCAATGCCTAATCTGAAAAGATTGATCATCCAGAGATGTGGATCATTGAATAAGGTACCTGCAGGTATAGAACATTTGAGTAAGCTAAAAGCAATTGACTTTTTTGACATGCCCGATGAATTGATCAATGCACTGAGTCCAAATGGAGGTAAAGATCATTGGCGAGTAGAACATGTGCCTGCAATTTATTCAACTTACTGGAAATTTGGTACATGGGATGTCTACTCATTGGACACTTTTGGAGAGAGAGACAGCTCTGCAAGTAATAATAACGTTGCAATGAAAAGTCATGAGATTCGTATACTTTGGAAGGTTTAACTTTTTTCTCTCTCCAAATTTCCTTTTATAGAAATTATGTCTACAAATTTGTTCATAGGAAATAAACCAAGAAACGTAGCATGGTTCTTGAACTAGGGGGTTTTGTTTTTCCTCCTAGTCTCCTTTTGGTTATTGAACCATGATGTATGAAATGTTCAATATTTGTACTGTCAATATTTGCAAACCAAGCTGGTTGTTGATTCCTATGTGATGCAGAACCAAAACTTTCTGAATCTTACCTTGCATGTGGGGTCTATGTTACTACATCAAGGAGTGAACGAAAAGAAAAATAGCTAAGTTACTTTTTGAATTAAGAAAATATCCGACTTATTATTAAAAAACCAATTTTATGAAATTATACAGTCAAAATTAAATTATATAGGTATAAATACTGCATGTAACTTAAAACTATTATTATTTATATTTGTCGATCATATTAGATCAAAGCTTTTAGCATGGGAGGTAAATTTCCTTTCAATGGCAGGAAGGATTACTTTGATGAAATCAATGATTAGTATGATTCCATTACATCCTATGCAAGTGGTCTCAAAAGATATTCTCAACTTTGGCATTAATTTCATTTGCCTACAGAAAATATCATTGATAAATGTACAAAATGGACTTTTTTCGTCAGTTTTTTCAATGACTTATGGTTGTTGCAAGGGAGAAAGATTAAAGATACGTATCTTAGACTTCTTTCAGAAGAAGAAGAAACAAAGTAGTCTCTAAAGATATTCTCAACTTTGGCATTAATTTCATTTGCCTACGGAAAGATATCATTGAGAAATGTATAAAATGGACTTTTCGTTAGTTTTTTCAATGACTTTTGGTTCTTGCAAAGGAAAACGATTAAAGATATGCGTCGCAGACCTCTTTCACAAGAAGAGGAAACAAAGTACAAATGCTAAATGGGTAGCTCATGGTGCTTGGAATTTCAATGGGCTTGCCGATCTTGTCCCTAGGGAAAGGTTATTTAACATATAACAACCTTGCTTCCTCCAATAAATAATGCTGAGGAAATGATTTTTTTGTTTAGAAAAAGTTAGTAAGGTCTCAGGGACTTTTAAGGACTAAGGCATACCTTCAGATTCAAAGAACGCTCACTTTGATATATGTAACATCCTAATTTTTATTTACCTAATATAAAACAAATTTAATTATTATTTTGTATGATAAATAATTTTTTTTGTGTATTAGGAGTAAATAAAATAAACCCAAAATGAAATTTATATAAATAATAATAAGGATAATAAAAATAATAATAAAAAATAAGAAAAAGGAGAGAATTGGAATGACAATTTTAAAATGGGATTGTTTCTTGCAATTTTCTTTTTGGGGTAATTTTATGTAATTCAAGCCAAACTATTTATTTAAACCGCAATTTCATTTCTCTCTCTCCCTTTTCTTCTACTTCGGCCGACTTCTTCTTTTACGCGTCCGTGTTCGTTGTCCGCCATTGTTGAGCCACTTTAAAATTTATTTTGATGAGTAAAGCTTCTTTAAATCATTTAATCTCATTTATTAAAATTGTTTTACACTTCTAGATTTATCTAATGGTATAATTTATTTGATTAATGAAGTAAAAATATAATTTAGAGTTTAGATAAAGTTTTGATTTTTAACAATAGATGAATATCTGATTGTAGAGCTAAAATAATAATATATTTTGATTGATTTAGTTTTATCTATAGGCTAATTTGAGAATTTTAAATAATATTTTTATTTAAACAGTTTATTATTTGGAACATATATGATATTTGTATCGATTAAATTGAAGTTTTATGATTTATTTTAGTCTATTAGAGTTTATATTAATTTTTGAATAGAGTGAGTTTGGAGTTTATGATTAAACATTAAAGTTAGACATTTTTGGAGGAACTTTAAATGTAGAATTTGGTATTTTGAATAGACAGAGGAAATAAAATATTTTTTTTAGTGATTCCAATAAGTGAGAAATGTTTTATGGAAGAAAGGAATTGAGATTTCAATGAGAAATTGATGTCTTTTGATTTAGGTGGTATTGAAGATTTAAAGAGCTAAGTTTTGGAAATTTGTGGGAATGGAACTATTGGATGATGAGGATATGTTTGCGATAAAGGAATTGGATTATGGTTGTAAATAGGGAATAGTTGGAGGACCTAAAGTTTGGAAATAAAACATTTTACTGAAATTCATATATAATTGTTTTGATTAATATTATATTAATGTATGATTTAATTAACTGTGTTATGGTGCCTTAAGCTGTGAGCTTTGGATTATGGTGATATTTCATTTTTGCTTTGGCGTAAGGTAACCACATTTAATTTATTTTATATGCTTGCTATAGGTTGTAAGTTGTTTTAAAAACATCTTTTGAACAGTAAGTATTGTTTTGATTTAAAAGTTATATGTAATGATTAATTTATAAACTAACATGAAATCACTCTTATTAACCAAATTTTATATGCTTATAAATTGTTGATGAAGTGGATAATATTTTGATACTATGATTTATGTTATGGACTTTTTACATCTTATGATATTACATTATAATTGAGAATGTGATGGACAATGAGTTTATATATGTATGTTGTAGAATGGTTGTGACTGAGTTATGGGTTTGGGTTGTGATCAAGTATGGGGAAGAGGTTGTATTTGGTGAATCTTAAAGTCCATGGCAAAAGTCTCCACTACTGAT
>QFDD01006716.1:0-10703 GCA_006871305.1 Vachellia collinsii
TATACATAAAATAAGTAATATTTTAAGATTTTATGGGTATTTAGTTTTCAATTTTTTTTATGATTTTTCAAATATAGACACTTTAAAAAACATAAAGCTCATCCAAACTTTAGAGAGTGTATTTTTAAAAAATCATAAAAAATTGAAAACTAAACCATTTTTTACCTATAAGATATCAAAATATCACTTATTTTATGTAAAATCCAATGATGTAAAGAAACAAGAAAAATATTTTTGGGAAGCACCCCAACTTTAGGGCAGCTGACACACTAAGTTCAACTAAGATAAACTCAATAGCAGCTATGAAATTAAAGTCCTAAAACAGATATATAGATCAACGTTTTTTAAGCGGTGTGAATGAGAAAGCTACTAGTATTACCATGATGCTGTTAACGATGAGCATATGAGATAAAGTATTGTTTGTCAAAATGTTAAAAAATCACATTCACATAAATCGGAACAAAATTTCTCTTATATATTTTTTTTATAGAGCGTAAATCACGTTGAGTTCCTCATCAGCACCAGTCAGCTGCGAAGCAGCCAACAACCAAACAAGAAGTATGTTAGACAATAGTTAGCATATTGAGAACTAAAAAAAAGAAATTAACTTGTTAGCTACCTGTTCCTCCAAAAATGACACATTCTCCTCACTGATAGTAGCAAAACTAGACTCCACGTTTCCCCGTAATGCGAAATCTGAAGAACCATTGGTGTGCATCTTCCCTAGACGAGTCGAAACCTCGCACTCCTTTTGTTTCTTTGAAGGAGGGAAACCATGTTTCCTGCTATATTCCAAAAAAATTAAGGCTTTGGCAAAGTAGAAAGGATGAAGTCCTATAACTCTCTGACTTCACCCTCCCTGAAGGAAGACCCGGCCCTGTTAAGCATAAAGTCCTTCCTGTTCTTCCTTTTCTCTGCACACAATCTCCGAATTCATGTGTTGGTATTTCATTATTCCTAATTTGTACTCGTCAAGCAAACTCAGAGTTTACTCATCCTTTTTAAAAGCATCAACCTCATTTTCAATTTTAATGTATTTATTTTTTAAAAAAAATAATAAAAAATTGTAAATATAATATTTTTTACCCATAAGATATTAAAATGTTACTTATTTTAGGTAGAATATAAGTATCTAAAAAAATAATAAAAAATATCTGGAAAGAGCCGTGAATTTGTGGGGCAGCAGGGGGGCAGCTGACACCTTATCCTTGATATCCAGTGTTTTCAACAGAAGAATCTTTAGGGCTAAAATCAAAAGCTGGACAGCCTTCAAATGAGACCTGAGCTTCAACATTTCATGAGACAGGACAATTAACTTCATTCACTCTTCTTCATCGCAAGTCTTCTCTTCAGTTTCAACAGAGCTCGCATCCCTTTTTTCCCCTTCTCATATGCCTTATGGCCGATGGAAAAAGAGTGAACAAAATACAAAGTAACTATTATCCCAAATAATAATGCAGCAGGGCTCTATGGCGTAAGGACAATATGCCGCAATGAACATTACTGATTCAGCGAAACTCCATCCGCCCAGTATGACGGAATGAACAAAACTAATAATACTGTTGCCTCGACAAGTAGAGGAGTGGAGCACGAGTAACAGAAAAGCACAAATAACGCTGGTGGACGAGGCGTGAGTCTGGACAGCGTGGTTGCTATGTATTTTTTTTGTTAAGAAAAAGTTTAGTGGGTTTGGTGGAGGCTATCAACGACAAGACATGTTATCAGTTTCAGAAAATGTATTTAAAGATATTTACAAATTATCCATTAATATGATCATTATATTGGTAGCAAAATTTAAATTTATAATATTATAAGTTGTGAGTTAATCTTTTACTAGCTGGATTAACTTATATTTACTATTTATTTTGACAAACTGCGTTTATAGATTTAAGGGTACATTTTAAAACAATTTTTAAAAAGTGATTTTTCACAATTCAAGATGAATGCATAAGAGAGTTTTATTTCGATTTGTGTAAAAGTACTTTTTAAAAATAATTGCCAAACTTACTATTAAAAAATAGGATCCCTGTTGCGGGCATTTTACACATAGAGGTCAAACTCGCAGCTTCATATTTTTTAAAAAATATAAAGATATATAGCGTTATTGGGCCAGCCAGGACTAGGAGATAACAGCCATAACGGCGGAATATAGTATACTAAAGAGATGAATTGTTTTATAATTTTAATGTCTGGGAGATTTATAATAGATGATCTCAGATTCACCCTTATTGACGTAAACGTTGACTCATCAGAATAATCTTTTATTGAAATATTTATACATGTTGCACACACTACAGCTTTTTTGTTCTGTAGATGATATATTCATCGTGGTCATAATTATGAAGTTCGCTCATTAATTTGATTGGTTTTTTATTGTATGCGTAATCATTTTTATTTTTCAAATATATTCATACAATATTCTTTAGTAATTTCAAATGGTAGGACCTTAATCTGATATATACATACAACTTTACTCTCAAAGAATATAACTAGAAAAACTATCAATGCTAAGATCAACAAAATTCATATACTTAATTTTTCCATGAAAACTTAATAATTTGTTGTATGAAATTAAAAAAAAAAACCTATGCACATATAAATTATTGCTTCAATAGCCTAGAGACAGAGTCACACTAAATATATATATATATCATATGGACACATACAGTCGCGTAAAATACGCAATAATTAAAAAAGGTTGGAAGCTTTTATATACATACAATATATGTATATATGATTAATGTCTCACTATATTGTCTCTGTCTTCTACGAACATAATTTAGAATGCATGAAACCAGTAGCCAAGAAGGAGCCTTTGGCAACGGATAATAGCAACAGAGGCTCGTTTGTAGCAGCATACATACGTACGTACGTCGCAGAAGCGTCCCTTTCATCCCAGGCTGGATATTATATGCATGTGCTAAATGTCTTCACCAGTCTGCGCTCACTGTCCTACTTATAGCCCTAAACTTCTCTGTTCTTTTCTGAGCTTTTGTTTCATGCTTCCTCCTCATTATCTATACATCACAACACAAGATCAAAACATCGCAACCATCATGTTTCAGTATCACTTTCTGGCTTACATATTCAGATTAAGGGCAAAAAATTAAGGTTGTTCACTCTTACCTCTTGCTTTCTCTTCCGCTCAGCTTCAGCCTATTCCCGATTATGGGGAAAAAAGTTGTTAAAACGTTAGACAACATTATTTATCATCATGAATATACAGTAGAGGTTAAAAGTCTACTGTACCAGAATTTCTTTCAACTTTTCGTTTTCTTGTCTTAGCTGACTCAAACCTGCTTCCAACTCCACGGTGTATGCCTACAACAAGAACCAGATATTATAATTTGAAGGACACCAAAAGGCCAAGGAGAAATTAACCAGAAAATTTGTTAGATAAAATCAGTCTAAAAATAATATATAAATCAAAAGTCAATCATGAATAGTTAGTTATGAGATAATGCTTAAATTCTAATTTTGGTAGGAAGAGTCTACTCCTGTATCCTCATTTCTCTAATGGATATACAGATATCCGCAAAAACAAAGTTCTAACCCGTATTTCATAATTAGCATTCAAGGGTTTTTCGGACAGTAAAACGAGCCAATTTCTCAAAGAATGAAGATCCGATCAGTTTTTTCTTATAACACAAACACAAGAGTAGATTAAGATGAGCACAAAACCTGTCTTCTTGCTCGAGAACGTGCTGCCGATTCTCGATTCTTCAACATCCTGCGCTGCCTTCTCTCCACCACTACTTCAGGAGGCCCATCAATTATTCTCTTCTTGCTACCATTCCTAGTTGACTCTCCTGATGTTCGACATTTCTCAGCAGCATTACTAGCAGCGAGGTCTTTTCCTGCTAAGCTATGACTCTGAGACAACACTCGGTATGTTGATGAAGTTCCATTTCCTGATGAACAGCCTCCGACATTTTGTTGGGAAGAAAATTCCATCCTCGTTGCCATATTCCCAGTTTGGATCTGAAATGGCAACGATGACGATGGTTGTTGAGGCCGAGAAGAATTTATAAATGACGGTAAAGATGATTCTTGCACTACCCCAGCTTTTATCAGGAAATCCTCCAGAGTCATTTCCCCAAGTGTTTGTTGCCTTTTGAGGTTCTCACGGCCGCTAATTTCGTCATTAGCTTCTTTATGTTGCTGTGGCTGGTGATCTTTGCGGATCTCAGACCAAACCTCATCCACAGTTTTCTTGCAAGTCGGAGAAGGAACAGACAATGAGTCCTGTTGGGAGAAAACGGGTTCTGTTCCTGCACCTGCGTTTTTGTTTTGAACAGGCAATTCTTCACTGGCAGGGGGCGGCGGTTGTAAATCGACATGGTTACCGTCGGAATTCCAAATGTTGGCTAGGAATTCGTCCATGCTCATTGAGCCAAACATCCTTCCGCTCTTGATTTGGATTTCGTCAAGGGTGAGAGAGAGTATTGAATTTTGATCACTGTTCGGTGAAGAAATTGAGGTTTCTTTTAGCGGCGATTCATGCTGCAATTGCGGAAGAGGCAGGGATAGAGACGAAGGAGCCAACTGTTGGGTATGGCTTTTTTCGGAAGCGAACGTTTGTGTCTCTGAAACTAGCATTATTGATCATGAAACATGCACAAATTGAACTTTGGCAACAGGAGATCAATTCCCAGTTTCTATCAAATCGCATTAATTAAGAACAACGCAATTAGAAGCCATTCTAACGGAATATACACATGTGCGAAATTGAGTAAATAGAAAAACGAAATCACTATTGACATTGTGACAGAGAGAATTATAATCATTGATCCGGGAAGCTGATGCAACTGAAGATAGCAGGGAAGTAAGTATGATACTTGCATGTCGCATGCATCCATGTAGATGAATAAGATCGGCATGGAAAATACAGAAAAATGGGAGAAAGAAAAGTGAAACGGTGTAGCAGAACAAATCTGTGGAGAGAGAATGGAATCGGCATCGGATCTACGATGAGAGAGAATAAGAAAACAGAGACAAAAATACCTGAAATTGAACGGCGAGAGAATCGGAAAGAGAGAAGGACGGAACTAGAGAGGTATCAGAAGGAAGAGAGGAAGAGGGTGAGGGAAGATGCAACGCACTGTGACTTTAACTGCCATTGGCACCGTCTTGAATAAAAGTTTTGTTTGGAAGTGAGGGAGGTATATGGTTGGCCAAAAAAAAAAAAAAGGATATGATATTATGATGTGACGTCTTTTTCGAGGAAATGAGTTTCGCTCTTGCATATTCGGTCCTTCCATTCGTATAAATAGTTCAATCCGGTCCTCATTTTTTTCCATACGGGGCATTATTCATAATAATTCAAAATTTTTAACACTCTTGGCTTGAATGCTTCAATTTCAATGCGAATTATGATTGGCAGTGCTGAGGCAAGTAAAATTTGGATGAATATTATAAGTCGAGGTCAAATTATAGCGGAAGTGGTTAAAATATAAAGATGGTTCATAATTGAACTAAGGGACTAATTTATTATATAATTTTTATTTTTATATATAATAGAAGAACTGAAAACATATATGGAAGGGTATGGTATTTACTGACACGAGGAGGGAGAACCTGGTATGACAGTTCCTCGGCGGTAACTGTGTGCTTGGCCAGTGGGTTTGATGTGGTTGGTTCGCTGTATTTACTGGCCACCCAATAAACGCTTTCATACATGCAAGCAGTCAAAAAGCAAAATGCCCTTTTTCTTTTTAACCTTCTTTCAGCTCAATTATATTATGAATTATTTAACCGCATTACCTTCTCTCTATGGAATAGACGAGACCATTTTTAAATTCTCCAACATAATTCTGCTCATCCAATCATTAAGCTGTAAGATCGTTGAAAGGAACAAAGATTGATTGGGGCACTGGAACTTCATTTACTGAATCAAATTTTATGTGTGTGTATTCATGCTCTCTTCACAGCAACTAAACATCGACATTACCAATGATCTTTGCAAGAGCAATAACCATTTTCAAAATGATGAAAACGGTTTTGGTCTCTGACAATAATTCTGCGATTGTATACTTTGGAAACCAGCTTCATGAATGAGTGACAGTCACAGCAAATCCTCAAGTTCTTCACTATATGAATGGGGATCCCCTGGGAGGTATTCAGCAGTCCAAATGCAAGAGCCATCTTCTCACTGTGAAGAGCTAAATGGCCTTCCTTTTCACTATCGTCTTCAAGATCCAGAAGAACTCCATTAAGGTCAGGCTCATAGCCTTCCAATTTCAACTTAGAGATCACTTCCTCTATCATGGAGAGGATATTTGGGTTGCTCTCCACATCTATTGCTTTCCCAATTAGGAATGCATGAACTTTACCATTAACAAAAACGGAGCTGCACCCAGGAATTTTTCTTACTCCTCTCTTTTTCATCATTGTTCTAACTCTAGCCACGTCATCCCACCACCCCAATTTGGCATACAGATTTGAGAGGAGAACATAACAACTTGAATCCTCTGGAGCCAAATCCATAGCTCGCAATGCTGCAATCTGACCTATTTCGATGTTATTATGCTTCATGCTCGCACTCAGAATGGCCTTCCAGATTAAAACATCAGGCTCCACAGGCATATCGTATACGATCTCAAGTGCTTGTTCTAATTGACCTGATCTACCGAGAAGGTCAACGATGCATCCATAGTGCTGAATCTTAGGAACGATCTTGTATTTCACCTGCATGGTTTCAAAATAGGATAGACCCTCATTCACTAGGCCTCCATGGTTGCAAGCACCCAGGAGTTCCAAGAAAGTTATATCGTCAGGCTTAATTTCTTCCCTTTCTATCTCCAAGAAAAGCTCGATGGCTTCATGGCCAAGCCCGTGGATGGAAAACCCAGAGATCATGGAATTCCAATCCCCAGTGTTTCTTTGATGAGATATGCTTCTAAATACACGGTAGGCATTTTCGATTTGGCCGCATTTTGAATACATGTTTATGAGAGCTGATCCAATAAAACTAGAACAACGATCTATCTTATTGGTAGATATGTAAGTATGTATCCATTTTCCTTCCTCAACAAAACCCAGATCAGCAATGGCTGAAAGGACACTGATAATAGCAGGGCCATCAGGTCGAATACCTTTACTCAACATTTCTCCGAATAAAGCTAAGCCTTTCATGGGGCGCTGATTAAGAACATGAGCGGAAATCATGGTCGTCCAAGTTACCAAATCCTTAACCTTCATTGTCGTAAAAATATCCTCGGCGAGCTTATACATTCCTTGCTTTGCACACCCATCAATCATAGAGTTACATGCAACCAGGTCCCGTTCGGGAATTCTCTCAAACAGTTCACGTGCAAGCTCAATCTCGCCCACCCTCAAATAACCCGTAATCAAGGAATTCCAAGAAATCAAGTCTCTCACAGGCATTCTATCAAACACCGATCTCGCAAGTTCGATCTCACCGAGCTCCAACCACATACGAACCACAGAATTTGTCACAAACGGGTCAAACCATAGATGGGTCTTCAGTATGTGACCGAAAATTTGGTTCCCTTCTCTGGACGCAGAGGATCTGCCACAAGCTCTGAGTGCAGAGGGAACAGAGAAATCGATTTCCCGAAAATCGTCTAAGCAGAATAGCATCTGGGCATAAAGCATAACAGCCTGAAAAGGATTTGAACTTTCAGAAAAGCCCTTGATGAGAGGGCGAAAGAAGAGGCACGAGGTGGGGTATTGAATTCGAAGAAGAATGGACAAGGCATAGTCGAGTTCACCGGTGCGAGAACAAACAGAGATGAGTTTAGAGACGGAGAATGTGTGATTGACGAGATTTGTTTTGATCATATAGGAATGAATTTGACGCACTTGCTGCAGAGTTCTGCATTTCTCCAACGAGATGGCTATGGGGTTTCCAAGAACAGAAACACATGATGATGCGCCTATC
Organism: Vachellia collinsii; assembly: GCA_006871305.1. NCBI lineage: Eukaryota > Viridiplantae > Streptophyta > Magnoliopsida > Fabales > Fabaceae > Vachellia > Vachellia collinsii. The sequence continues at coordinate 7,904 of QFDD01006716.1, forward strand.
ATGGTTGCGACATCTTCCCGCAGGAAATCTAACTTGCGTACCAGTAATCATATCCATAGATTGTCCACGTTCTCGCATTTGCATTCACATTGACATTTGGACTCGTACTGACCCAATTCCTTATCAACTTGAAGCTTAGCTAAGCTTCCACCTTTCATTTGAGCTTGTAAAACATAGAATGGGCTGTATTGGCCCAATACTCACTATCCAATTCCCATCTTCGAGCATCCAGGGACAAAATCTTCTATATTTAACGCTTCCTTTGGTTTTTATTCAACAAATAATTTTATTTTTTTAGTACTTATGTAAAGATACAAATTAATGGAATTTCATATATAAAAATAAATTTTTTATTCAATTTATTCTTTCACATTCATCAAATCAAACAATGCTTAAACTGTTCTCTTCTCTCACTTGAAGGCTCTAAATAAGTTGTATGTTCAACATCATGAAATGCATTTAATTGAATGATCACTTAATTAATTTAGTGATCAAAGGCATGCTTACACGCGTACCAATATATATTTTGTGTTATTACATTTTGTATGTTGGATTAAGGAAATATCGAGAAGAACGTTCAATAAAATATTGAACAAGACCTTGATTTTAATTATCATCTATATAAAGAGTACAATAACATCATACAGTTAATTATATAACTCATCATATGTATGTAAGAGGATAAAATTTATTACTGTTATTGTTACATTATGTGACTTGTAAATAATATAAATTATAAATTTTATTTTTAATATTGATTCATGTGATTTAAGTAACGATATATTGGTTTGGACTAATCTAAATATGGATCCGGGCCAGTCAAGGGCGTGTATAATATGAACTTTACCCATTAAGGGCAGATCATCCGACCGCGATTGATCTGGAAAATTATTTTCCAAACATATCTTGATCGACATGCTCATTTTTTTCCTTCATGTTATTTCATGAGTACCCATTAAAGAGAGTGTTACAATTTCATTATGCAATCCAAAAAAAAAAAAATTGACATTTATTGTCTCACATCACAATAATTAATGCCTTACACCATTAGTTGATTATAACAAGGAGAATTACTATAAAGTTTCATATAAAAGAATTAATATAAAAAAGGCTTCAAGAAGTTGTCAATGAGAGTTATTTGAGTTGTTAATGATAGCTGCTTGTGTTGTCAATGAGATCTTTCTAATATTAATTCTTTTACATGAAATTTTATAGTAATTACCTCTTATAACAATATCACAAAAAGTCACCTTCCCCCTATTTTTTATACATGAAGAATAAGAATACAAAATAAAACAAGATTATCTCTGGAGCAAAATTCTAGCGATGGTGGGAGTGAACCTGTCGTGTCATTTTTTTATGTTGTTATTGTAACATTTTGATTAGACACATATATACATGGATGGTTACTTTGACATTACTTTAGACCACCTTCATGAACGTTAATTTAATACACTTATATGTGAAAAATCAGTAAGTTTTAGGCCAGCCGAGCCCCAGATCTTGTGCATTTTTCGTGGACCCTCTACTCTAATCATCAACCTTAAGAATCTAAGGTCTCCTCGCTGATAAAGCAAAAATATGCCTATAAATGAATTTCTGATTAGGAAGGTTTGTATAAAGGGAAATAGCATTACCAATAATAAAAAGGAAAAAAGAAACTGATGAAGATCGATTAAATAACAGAAGGTAGGCTGAATTCGGGTCCTGTGCCCTGTTCTTTAGCAAGAGGGCATTGTGGAAGTAAATCAGAAGATTCTACCCAGTTCATCAAGGCAATTTAAATAACAACCTCCTAAATTTTAATATATTGATGGGAATCATAGGAAAGCATCTAGCTAGGTTCTCACCTAGTTGGGATGAGCTGCCTTTTTTAAGCAAATGAATTCATATTTTTAACTCTAAGGAATTAGTTATTGCAGCATATATACATATAAGATGTGGTCCGAGCTGAGAATATGATGATAATGTAAGAATTAAAGGACAATAATTCTACCACATTTGAGCGCGCGCGCGCGCGCATATATATATATATGTACACACAATATCGAAAAGACACTAACCACTGAAACATAGGTTTTATGTGAGTGGAGGAGCTTTAATTATACTGTCATTATCCTAATAATTGGCAGATAAGGAAGGTTCTTGCTGCACCCTCGCCTAGGAATTTCACTTTTTACACCCTTAATGCAAAAGCTAGCCAAATAATATCTCCTCTAATTCTCATTCTTTACACTTCACAACTTTACATACTTCTACTCAAAATTATAGCAAGTGTCTTAAAATAAGAGAGACTCGGTGAAAAGTTTTAATTTAAAAATTTTATTATTCAAGATGGTCTAAATTAGAGTGTTAATACTTTTTGTGTAGGATATTCTGTACAAAATGCAGCATTTTCTATGAAGATTTTCAAACATATTTTTCATTAATTTTTCCTAAAAATAATTCCCATCAATAAAAATAATATTTTCTTGGGTAAATGATCTCGATATAGAACCAGAATTCCTATATCCTGACTTTAGCCCAATATACACTAAGAAAGATACTCCATTATTCTGATCGTTGTATTTTATTTATCATGAGAAGCCAATAGCCACTCTCCTATATTGAAACCATGTGATTAAGCACCATAGGGTGAGGATATTTCCCATACGTACAGATGTCTTTTAAAAAGGGTTACCCATAATTAAATTCATGTACTTGTTATATCCATAGAAGACTCAAACTCACAACTTGATGTTTAAAAAAATTTAAGAGAAAATGTTGGTGTCACGAGGTAATAAGATCCTACGGACCTTTT
>QFDD01006717.1:0-12889 GCA_006871305.1 Vachellia collinsii
ATATATATATATATATATTCATGACAGGTTAGCATAATAATAGTATTTTTCTTATTCAGACACAAAAAAGGATACACTTACACATACACATGTATGTATATATATTACTGGGCAGTGAACCTATAAACCATGTAGTGCTTATACATCTCTCCAAGATTCACAAGCTGTGATGGGGAATTTGGATGATTCACTGAATCTGGAAAACCTTGTGTCTCCAAACAAAGAGCAGCAAATTGATGATAAGTGAAACCATTTCTGCCTTTCACATCCTTCAACCTGTTGCTTGTATAGAGTTGAACACCAGGTTGATTTGACCATTGCTCCATCTTCCTCCCTGAGACTGAGTCCTTCACAACAGCAACCTTATTGAAGTGACTTGAACCAGTGCACCACATAGTTTATGTCATAGCCATTAGGAAGACCATGAATCCGGCTTCCAACTTTTCACCGGCTTGAGCTCGCCAGTGGGGATGAGTTCGCCGTTCACCGGGGTGATCTGAGAGGCGAAAAGTTGGATTGTGTGTGAGAGAATGCCTCCATTGTTATGGCCCCTGACGTTCAAGTAACTGTGCAGAGCAGGATTCACTGGTGTGGCTTTGTCAATGGCTTTGGCCTCCTCCTTCACTATCAACTTGTAAGTTTCATAATGCACGTGTCACAGCAACCCCTAGTTTTCCATGAAACCTAGAAACTTTTGCAAGAAAAAACAAAAATTAATATTACAAATAAAGAACATATAATAAAAGAAAGTAGAGAAAATTGCTAAAAAAAAAAGGGAAAATTGGTAGAAAATCCCCCATTGGGGAATTTATTATCTAAAAGGACCTGGACCCTTTTGCAATTTGAAGGTCCTTCATTTCTAATAAGTTATTTGTGGAAAAGACACAATTGCCCTTCAGCTTATAAAACACAAAGACCACTCAAAAAAGAGAACATGATTGCTTCAGGCTGAGCTACTGGACTCCTCTTCAGCATCCATTGGTAATGTTGGCTTCAACTAGAGCTCTGGTTCGTTGTTACTGGGTAGGAAGGTAAGTATTTTGAGATCCTTTTGGTGTTCCAATATGAATGGAGATCATTGCAAGCTTTCATTGTGTAGCTAGGTTCATTCGTTGCTCTGTTTATGATCTTGAACTCCTTTTGCTCTGTTTTGTTACATCTGGCATATGATCTTCTTTCCTCTATTTATGGGGCAGAGAAGTGGGAGATGCTTTTAGGTCCTCCTAAGAGTTTTACAAATGTCAACGAATTCAAAGAAGCACTGTACAAGTATAGTTTGGCTCACAAGTTTGCATACAAGTTTATAAAGAATTGTGGAAGTAAGATGATAGTGAGGTGCAAAGTGGATGGGTGTCCATGGAAGATCACTGCATATAAAGTAGGGGAGGAAGAGTCAAGCTTCTTTCGAGTGCACACATTCAAGGAAAATCATAATCACTCAGCACAGGACAATGAGTCCAATTAATACACATGACATGCCAAAGTTGAATGAGTTGCAATATAATGATTATAAGGATGAGACCTTTTTATGGCCGCTAATGACAAGCCATCGTCCAGGGAGACCACACACAAGTAGACGGGAGTCTCAATTCCAAGACAAGAAAGTGTACAGATGTTCAAGATGCCATCAAGAAGGGCATACTCGAAGAAGGTGTCGGAACCCAAACCCTTATTGACCTCACCTTCTACAAGTATACCTGTTGACACTCACATAGGAGCAATTAGTTATGTATTTTGGTGTATATGGAAGTTATGTTGGTAAAATGTTATCTTTGTTCAAATAGATTATCATCACATACTGTAATTTTTTGTTGTAATATATTGTAAATGTATTCGAATAGCATAGTCTTTAAAATATGATGTATCTAATGATCTAGTAGATGTAGCTAATTTTTGTTGAAGCTCACTTGCATTTAATGGAAGCTCAGTTGCATTTTCGGGTAGTCTTCTTGCATATTTTTCTCTTCTCAACCTTCATGAAAGCTCAGTTACATTTTGTGGAAGATAAGTTGCATTTCGTTGAAGTTTACTTGCATTTAATGGAAGCTAAGTTGCATTTCATATTTAATGGAATTTTGTTGCCATTTGACAACCCATGGAAGCTAAGTTGCATTTCAGGGAAGATGAGTTGCATTTCATATTTAATGGAATTTTCTTGCCATTTTAAAAGTTTTGGAAGCTGAGTTGCATTTTAGGGAAGATGAGTTGCATTTCATATTTAATGGAATTTTCTTGCCATTTTACAAAGTTTTGGAAGCTGAGTTGCATTTTAGGGAAGATGAGTTGCATTTCATATTTAATGGAATTTTTTTGTCATTTTACAAAGTTTTGGAAGTTGAGTCGCATTTTAGGGAAGCTAAGTTGCATTTCATATTTAATGATATTTTCTTGCCTTTTTACAAGCCCTGGAAGCTGAGTTGCATTTCACGGAAGCTGAGTTGCATTTCATGGAAGATGGGTTGCATTTCGTGGAAGCTGAGTTGCATTTCATATTTAATGGAATTTTCTTGCCATTTGACAACCCATGGAAGCTAAGTTGCATTTCAGGGAAGATGAGATGCATTTCTTATTTAATGAAATTTTCTTGCCTTTTTACAAAGTTTTGGAAGTTGAGTTGCATTTCAGGGAAGCTGAGTTGCATTTCATATTTAATGATATTTTCTTGCATTTTTACAAGCCCTGGAACCTGAGTTGCATTTCACGGAAGCTGAGTTGCATTTCACGGAAGATGGGTTGCATTTAGTGGAAGCTGAGTTGCATTTCATATTTAATGAAATTTTCTTACCTTTTTACAAGCCCTGGAAGCTAAGTTGCATTTCATATTTAATAGAATTTTTTTTCCATTTGACAACCCATGAAAACACTTTATACTTTCATTTGTATATGACGAAACTGAATCTTTTGTTTTCACTATATGATAGACAAAATGCTGAACAACAAATGATATTAGACAATGACTACACCTTTTGACAAACACTTGCATGTATTATATTCAAATGCTGAATAAGAAAATGCATTTACATTATATAAATATTATGTTATAGTTATACATCAACACATCAAAAACATTTTCTTCATGTCTTCTTCCCAGCTTGTACTCATGCCATTCTTGCCATCACCTTATTTTGGTGTTTGTTCTTCGCATGTGTCACTAACCACCAAATCACATCAACCCTTTTTGTTACCATATCTTCCTGCAGAAAAGATTAATTCATTAAATTTGGTAATATCAAATATTGAACTATAGACATAGCAAATTTTCCATTTCCCTGACCTTGGGCATCGTTGAATTGTCCCATTCAGGCTTCCTTACATTTTCCCAACTTTGGAGTTAACAGATGACATGCATTCCACAGTTCCAACTACACAAAATTCAACATGATGCCAGTCACATATACAAACATGCATTGAATCGTAAATGTGCAAATCATAAACTTACTAGTTAACTTGTTGAGGAATAAGCGCAAATTTGAATGTAAGGAAATTAATAGTCAATCTAAATTAATAGTCACTCTAACTCATTTCAATCTATTTTCACTCTATGAATTTATCTCTTATTTAACCCTGACCAATCATAGACATCCCATTGTCACATTTAACTTATTGAAGGCAAAATGTTGTTCATCAAGAGCATGCCAGACATGTACATGTGAAGCCAAGTAATATATAAGCTAAAGCTAGCTCAACACCAATTATGTTCTAAATTGAAAAATGGAATTAGTAAAAAGGTATGAGATTCAACAGGGGGCCATGTTTCATGTTTGATCAGAATGAGTAACTTTCTAACAATTCAGTTTTTATATCCCTATCAGCTAGTCATTTCCAGCAAAGAATTTTCAAACGCTTTCAAATGCATACAAAACAAAATGGATTTGAAAGTTTAACATAATAGAGTCTTATAACTGGCATAGCACATACCCACCACACAGTCCCGAAGGAAAATTTCCTTTGCTACTTGTCTGCTAGGTAGGGTTTGAAAGGATTCTTGAGCACATTACAGTATTATTATTGGGATTATATTCTTGCATTTTCCCTTCCACTAATCATGTAGCTATATATATGGGGGAGATATATATCTATATATATCAAGCTTGTGCAAATGTGTGAAAAGCTAGTAAAGCACTTACCCTCTTTTGCATGTACTCAATTTCTGCAAACATAAGCTCATTCTAGTGCAACAAGTGTTTGGGAAATTCCATAAAGGAAGACAAAAAAAAAAGGTTCTATAATTATGGTGGAAATCGCAAATGCATGGGATCACTTGTTCAACTCGTGGGTTTCCCCATTCTTCTCCTAGTCTATACCATTCTATAGCAAATGGATATCATCAATACTTTAAAAATAGACATGACAGTGATGGAAGAAAATCAATGAAATTAGCATATCCAAACTATACAACCAGTCAATCAAATAAATTGAATGGGAAGGTAGCAACAAGATTTGATTAGTTTAAGATTAAATGGAGTTATAAGGCAGGAGGTGCAGCAACTAACCAGCACCAGAACGCGCATCCATTTTCTTGCTGCGAGAGGAGTGAAGATTGTTAAGGTAGAGTACGAAAGCTCAATACGGACAAAACTAGAAGAAAGAAAGGCACTTACGGCAGAATAAATGGTCCGCTGCGAGATTTACATACATTATACGCAACAGAAGCACCTGAAGTACTAAACAGAATAGGTATTAGTTTGGTAATGGTTGGAGCAGCAAACTCGGATAACCAAGGTAGGGTAGGCACGAAATAACCAAGCTGGATCAAGCGAATGAAATAGGTAGCCGGGTTCTCTTTCGACAATCCCCAGCAAGAACAAATGAACAATGAAAAATACATAAAAGGGAAAGGGAAGTAACCTCAGCTTAGGCAGTCCGGTGAAAAGGAACAATGGTCAATGGTAGCCGCAAAGACGCAGAGCAGAGGCAGTGACGGCGACGACAAAGACGCAGAGCAGAGGTCGCAAAGACTCTACCAATGAAGCTCAAAGCTCAAATCTTTTTTTGTTGCACTCTGCTCTCCTTTCCGATCAGCTTCCAAGGGGTCCTTGTTTTCTCCTCTTTCCTTGGGGCAATTGTGTCCTTTAACCATTCAACTTATTAGCAATGAAGGACCTTCAAATTGCAAAAGGGTCCAGGTCCTTTTAGATAATAAATTCCCCAATGGAGGATTTTCTACCAATTTTCCCAAAAAAAAATTCTCCATCAAAAAATTTATTGCTCAAAGATATATAAAAACATAGGTTCTTGAAGGAGTACAACTCATCTTCAATTGTTTATCTTTCATTTACACAACCTATAAGATAGGTTGTACCGAATCCTTAAACAAATTTCATGGGTTTTTGGATAATAAAGTTTTTAAGGGGAGATTTGTCAACAATTTTACTTATAAAAGTACTTAGATATTTGGATTTTTTTTTTGTTATAAGCCAAGAAATATTGTACCTTGTTCTTGGTCAGAGCTAACATAGGTGGATGTGATATGACTGTCCATTCTGTAGGAAGCTACGTTCCGTACAATATCACCAAAGCCTTTGAACCCCCTGATATGAACAAGTATAAATATTGAAGAATTAATTATTTTATTATTATCAGATAGGCAGAAAAAAAAAGTTAATTATTGTATGGAATGGGAATAGCAAGAAGAAAAACAAGTTATATTTTGATTATGATTATGGTTAAATGGTTAACTACAAGTAATATCTCTTTATCTAGGTAGCTAGCCTAAAAGTTATCTTACGAGTGAGAAGTCACAGGGTTTGATTCGATGTACATACAACATCTAATTTTTTATATAAGATTCAGTTAATTTTTTTAATGAATTAAGGAATTTAATTAACTAATATATTTATTTTTTTTTCAAAATAATTTTTCTGATTTATAAACTGATATATAATCTAATTATATATATAAGTATTTTACAATAAATGTTATAATTAAATAATGTATTTATCTTTTGTCTCAGAAAAGTCAATATGTACCGTGGAGCGTGTTTTTGCAATTTGTAGGTTTTGCCAGAGCTCCCTCCAATTCTGTTAACCACACGTCCAACTAGGGCACCAAAGTACACTGTATCATTCTGCAACATTCCAATAATAATAATAATAATAATCTCTTTAAATCCCTAATTTATTTTTATTTAAATTGAAATAATTGATATCTTATCTTAATTATAATAAGCTACATTTACACATCTAGAAGTCTATTTGATTTTTTTACAAAGAATATTATTTTCTAATTGATATGTAATGTAACCATCATCTTTCTGAACCTCAATTTGTAAATTACCAAAATGTTCAAAGGAAAAGAAAAACCCTTCATGCATTGACCATATTATAAATCTAACAACTTATATATTATGATTTTTGTGTTTAAAAAAAAGAAAGAAAGAACCTAAATCAAATCTTTTTTTTTTTTTTTATCATACCTGGTACGTTTCAGCTGAATCATAGCTAAGGACAATATCAGCTAATTTCCTTGGAGAGACAAACATGACACAAGGCCATTTAAAGAATACAACCAAAATAACGAACAAATCTTATCTCACTAAATAAAATCGGCTACATGGAATAGAAGACGACAACAAAAAAGAAGACAAACCATTTTTATGAGGGACAAGTAAAGACATGATGGTGGCACTATAATTTGTTAAGTTGATCTGAAATTGACCTCTCTTGAGCTCATAAATGCCTACGTTGGTATCTTCTGCTTGAGAAATAAACACAATGCCCAGAAGAATGAAGAAAAGCAACCATAAGTTAGACATAATGAAACAAAAGAAAGGATATTTCTGTCAATCTAGGTTCATTGCAAAAAATGAAGCCTCAAACATGTGCATATATACATATAATACATATACACCCATATGTATATGTATGGGAGCGGATTTCTTCTGAATCATTTTTTTCAGTATCTCCTCAAAATCACATTTGCATCCTTATATCAAGTAACAGAGGGTCTAGATTTAATATTTTATAGAATTCCTATTATAATAGTTTATAAGTTAAAAATTTTGTTATATTGTATATATTACAGTTATAAATATTGTAGATCATATTTTAGTAGTTTAAATTTATTTATTTATATTTATAATATTAATTTTATAAAATACTAAATCTGGACCCTTCATTTGTTTTGATTTAAAGGTGAGAATGTGATTATAAGAAGATACTAATGAAAATGATTATGGGGGAAGCCAAACCCTGTAGGTATGGAGAGTTGTGAAGATAAGGATAGGTTATTTCAAAATTAAGGATTTAGGTTTTTTTTTTTGGTACCGTTTTGGAAACAAACAAATTCTAGCCTCGATTTGTCTTGAATGCTTCTGTTTAGATAGGGCCTTAATTAGGTTATTATATAATAGCATTTATATTCAGTACAATTGCATGATTTTTTTTCCCCTAGAATTTTGTTTTTTTTTACCTAATTTCGTTTATTAACTTCACGTTTGATCAAATTATGTGTCTATTTGTCAAAGTATTTAAAAATCATGTTCAAGTAAATCGAGATAATCTCCATTTGAGATACTTATATCGTAAACCGTAAATCATGGTGGAAAAATAACGTTAAATTATCCATACAAAGAAAAGAGGATAGTTTGTTGGGAGGAACAGAAGGTAGGCAAGCTCGTGATATACACACAGAGAAACAGTCACACTTTGATCAATCCTAATTTTTAGAAGCTGGTCTCGTTTCTCATCTATTTTTTTATTAACTACATATATCCTTCTGTTGGAGATAATTCTATTTGAAACAATGTTAAACATCACATATAGATATATCTTCAAGTGAGAATTCAACATTGATTCATCGCTTCAGGAGAAATTAGTTCATTATGATATACTCTTCAAATTTGTCATTCCAGTTTGAGTAGTTTTACCCCCCACATGAGTAATGCAATAGTGCAGTGTAGTGAATTGCAATATAGAAATGTGTCGTGACAGTTATTTGCAATACTATTATGATAGATGTAAAAGCAGTTAATTACCGTCAGGATTGATTTATTTTATGGTTATCAATTGCATTATTGTTGTAGCGAGTGAATAACTAATAAAGTATAGTAAATTGCGATATAAAAGTAGTAAATATCAATTAAGTATTCACTGATTTTAATAAATTTGGGATTTAAGAAAAGATGTTGTCAATTACATGACTATTGTAGTAAACGACAAATGAGGTTTAATAAATTACGTTACAAAAAATAGTTAATTATCTTAAAAATTCATTTAAATTAACACGTTTGAAATTTAGAAAAATCAGTCTATCAATTGCTATGCTATTGTGGGAAATAGCTAATGAAGTGTGATAAATTGCGATACAAAAATAGTAAATTGCATGTGTCCAAAGTCTAGTGCTTATACATAACCCTATTGATAAAAACCCACTTTATTATTATTATTATTATTATTATTATTATTATTATTATTATTTGCGTTATTGAGAATGAGGACTCGCTGAACTTCCCAATTCAGTATTCGCTCAGGCTTTTAAAACATAGTATTATTATTAGTAGTGTTATTATTTTGCCAACTTGAGATTATAAATGGATCTTCTACCTAATTTATTCTTAAAATTAACATTTTTTATATAAAAAAATCAACTTACGCACACTTCATAAGTAAAATGAAAAAAAAAATAATGTGAGTAACTTGCCATAAACTAAAATACAAACACGCATCAATAACACATTGCAAATTAAAATAGAAAATCAACTATCTAAACTTTTAAATATCTCTATGGATAATCTCAAATTAATCAATTTTATATCCTCAAAATTTATTTTTGTAAAGATATAATTCCTCAAACTTTAATTTATAAGTAGGAAAAAAATTATTAAACTTTAATAAAGTGAATACTATGAAATTTATTTTTTAAAATGTTAAAAGTTGAAAGAATTTTATTATAATAAAGTCCGGGATATTTTGTATTATCTAACCCAAAAAATACCATTATATATGCAAATTAACCCAATGGTAAAACGACGCCGTCTGGCGTGTGTTTTACCACAGCTTCATCTTCATTCACAGTGGTTCGTGCCAGGCGACCAGTGCGCTGCGGAGTCATCAGAGCTTCTGAAAACCTCTATTAGGAGTTGAATCGTTGAGTTGATCTCTGAGGACAAAGGAAGGACAATGGCCAATGTGCTGAAGAGCGTGAAGGTTCCTCCGAACTCGGTGAATCTGGAGGAGGCAAGGCATCGAGTCTTTGATTTCTTCAAGACGGCCTGCCGATCGATCCCCACCATCATGGAAGTCTACAATCTTAACGAAGTCGTTAACCCCTCTCAGCTCCGCTCCACTGTCGCCTCCGAGATCCGTAAGAATGCCCACGTTACCAATCCTAAGGTTAATGTCTCTTTCTCAACAATACATGCTTTTTCCATCGATTAAGTGTTTTTCGATGCTTTCTCTCTTTCCCCCGACAATTATTGGTAGTTTGCGGGTGTTATGTGAATTAATATTTAAACAATTTTTATTTTTGCTGGGAAATATTAATTTTGTAAGGCTTTATTTGTTAGGAAGAATTTTGTTGGCGATATCAACAAGTTTAGAGCCTCATGATAAAATAAATTATTAGATTTTTAAACTCGTTAGAGCTTGAAAGAGCTAGAAATTAAATGTTTCTCTGGGCACTGTGGATCGAGTAATGTTTCTCTTATATAAATAAAAAACAATGTTTCTCTTATAGAAATCAAAAACAATAAGTCACAGGTTTGGTTTGGTTTCTAGAACGTATTCCCTTCATTAATGATGTACTGGTGGGGATTCACTAGAATGGAGAGGCACTGAATCGAACAATATTGTTTTATTTCAGATGTCTCTGTGGTTGATTATTTTCAGATACAGTCTGATCCTTGTTGAGGTTTACATATGACCGTCATGATGTTAATAACATCTTATAAAAGTTTAGAAAAGAAAGGTCTTATTATTTACACTGTCTTCAAATCTTTTTATTCGCTTTCAAATATGAGGTTGCCATCTTAAGGAAAGGGAAGAATGTTTAGTCGTGCTTTCTAAAGGTTTCAAATGTTAAAAGACTGTTAATTATGCCTTTTGTTATGGTAATCTTAACATTTTTGTGCAATGGCTTATAATCTTGAGTGTAGTTCATTTTTTGTGAGATTCTTTTTGTTAAACGAAATGTCGGTCTTATTTGGGAGAGAAAAGGACTTGCTTGCTAAACCAGCAAATGAGCTAAAACATTGGATTTTGAAAAATTCTGAATAAATGCCTTGAGACTTGCATAAACAAGGCTGAATGAGTAAATGTAAATGTAAGAAACACACAAATTACATGTGTAAGCCATTGATGTATTTCCATATCAATGTTGGAAGTTTGTGAATCGCTTGAGGAAAGATGCATTTAATGCTCCTCAAAGACAATTTTTTTTATGCACCCTTTTTTTCTTTTGAAGCCTGGTGGTAGTAGAATAGGACTAGAGAATTCAAGAGGCTAGAAAGTACTCTCTCCTCATGGAGAATTGCCAATGTTAAAAGCCCATTTCAACTCCAAACCTAAGCTGGAAAGTGAAAGGCTATTAATAGTTTTATTATAATCTCTAGTATGCATCTTCGCATACTGATTGACTTGAAGTTTAGACAAGGCAATGCCTCATCATGCCTTGTGATGAACTTAATTTTAATCGAGAGGAATGGAGTGTGGTAAGGATCAAACTTTTGGCAATTTTTTCATTGAGGCTTCGATACTATGTCAAGAAACTTTTTATTCAAAGCATAAGCTGTTCAGTGAAAGTACACAAGGAGCCCAACAAAACTTGCATCCAATTTTCTCTTGCTAGAACTTTGCAATATTCTCATAAAGGAACTTAATGGTCTCAGAATAGCTCATAGTGACTTGTGCGGAGTTGATATCCCTATAAATCGCAATATAACATATAAACTACAAGAAAAAGTCTTTCAGCCTCTTCAATTGTCCTCTTGTATCTCAATGCTTCAATCTAGTGGTGCATTTTGTAAATTTGATTTTGTACATATCTGAGTGTTAGCTATGTTTCCTTGATCACTTGCCATCAGCTCCTTAAGTGGGTCCTACTGTACTCTGTGTTTAGGGGCTTCCCATCTTTTTCGTTTTTTCAATGGTCCATGGTCAGAAGTGGACATAATAAGGTTATTGAGTAGTTTCATTTTCAAACTTACTTAGGTTTAGCTAAATATGAAAGAAAAAAGGACTCTTGCGCGTAGAAAGTAAAGTTACATGTTCGTAGTAGGTTCAAGATTCTGCGATTTGCTCAAGTAATCATGCACTTTTAATCTTTCAGATGTTGGATATTTTGGAAATATAATTCTGAGAATGCTTAAATGAACCGAACTTGGCAATTTTTTGTGCTTTTCCATGTATAATATTCTTAGCAATGTTTTGTGTTTTTCCGTGTATAATATTCTTTCAAACGTGGTTCTTCAATCATGGAATGGGTGCATGCCAGTGATAATTGAGAGACCTTGAATTTAAATTAATATGATCCTTTGGTAAAGACAAGAAATGTAGCTGTGGAACATGATTTTTTCCCTTTTCGTTACTGCTGATAATTGTTGACATTCAGGTGATTGATATGATGCTCTTCAAAGCAATGGAGGAGTTGAAGGACATCGTGGATCATGCGAAGCAAAGGCATCATATCATTGGTATGTACGTGGTAGGCAAACAAGGGCTTGTGCAGGATTTGGGCACAAAAGACCAGGGAATCTCTCCCTTCTTGAAAAATTTCTACAAGAGCAATTACTAAGTTTGGTCCTGTGCCTTCCATTTGCTCAAATAAAGAATTTTCTGAAACTGTTTTGTGCGGCTGTGGGATGAAAAGATTTAGATGGTGTGACTTTGTTTCAGATTCTAGTGATGTTTTATTGACTGTTTTATTAATGCTAGTACACTTGGATCTACCATCTTTTCAGAAGGTAGAAGTTTCTTAATGGAGTGTATTGGCTTAATCTGTAAAAGAATAAAGGATAGTGATTTTTTACTTTCCATTAATTATCATAGGATACGACAAGGACCAAGGGGATTCTATTTTTCCATGGGACATGCATGGTGGTTTCGCATTTGCATGTATTCGTAGAGGGAGTCATATTTATAAATCATATTCAAGTTATAAACATTGCAGTTCATTTCAGATTCCTTAGAAAGCACAGGGCCTACAGTTTATTTTATTGAAAACAGGTGTTAACAAGACCTACCTAAATTGAAGATCCCTCATAACGTCTTGATGACCTGAACGATTGATTTTGCAAACTCTCATGTCAGCAAGCATTGGGATTGAGACATCTGCGCTAGTTTCTAATCACTCAGTCTCACATGCAGTGTTCTATCCGATAGTGATAAAAGAAAAACTATCATCATATATTTACTTCCTAAAGTGTGTTCTCACATGTTTATCTTGTAAAATGTAAAATCAGTTCTTGGACGTGTGCACAAGTAAATATTTGTATTAGGTTGTTTCTTGGGAGAATTAATGGAGTTCCAAAAAAGAAATACCCCATCCATTCCACAGCATAAATCACTTCATCTAATTCTTTTGAAATAAGAAATAGCGGTTAACTTATTAAATCTGTATTAAATTGAAGTATTTCAATATTATCATTATTAAATGAAGCTTTGAAAGGAAAAAAAAATATAATGAGTTACATTTAAATTTAATTAAAGGGATACAATTGAGATATAGCCATTAATTATCTTATAAGTGATTTAAATTATTTATCAAGGCATTCTTCTAGAAGTGACTTAAATGTGAATCAAAGGAAGTATAATCACTAGAAACTTTAGTAAAATCTATTGTTATTTTTTATTCTAAAACTTATTGCATACTACATACTAATTATTGATTTTTTTTAATAATTACATTTCTTTTTTTTAGAATGATTCTTCTTTCTTTCAAGTTTCAACCTTTG
>QFDD01006718.1:0-14797 GCA_006871305.1 Vachellia collinsii
TATATTATATTATATTATATTTTGGTGGAGGAGTCACGGGAAATGAACGTCGGCTGAAATGAATAAAATAATATTATATTATATCACGGGAAAGGAAAGAAAAGGAATGAAGGAAGGAAACGAGCGGCATGGCTATATATATACACACCCATGCATTCTCTCCTTCTCTCCATAGTCGTGAAGGAAGAGAGAAGGAGGAGAGCATTCCTGACTCCAATATGTTGGGATAATTTAGGTAACTAAAATATCTTCTTTTCAATAAACTTCCTTCATAAAAGTTGTTCTATGTATTTTTATGTTTCTAATGGTATTAATTTTATTCTTATCAGAAGAAATTTTTAAAGTTAGTATTTGGAAAAGTACTGAATTTCGGCAATATAAGTCTATAGTAATGTAGAAAGATTTTAACTAATAACTTTACATAGATTGTATTTTTGATTTGGCTATTTAATTATTTTATAATGAATTGTTATAGAAATAGATTTAACAATTGCTATTTTTGAACTGTTGAATTAGTTAAAATTTTTATTAAATAAATTATTTGAGTTATTGGGAATAATATTAATATTTTCAATGATTTAGATTTTTGAAAGAATATATGATTTATTAAATAGAAATTTCATGTAAGAAATATAAATGTTAAATTGAGGATTTTATAAATAATTTATATTTGACTTTAAATTATGATTTAAAGTAATTATTTCGTTATGAAAAATGTAAAATTAAAGTGACAACAAATACTCAAGATTAGAGTATAAAATTATAATTTTTTGGTAATTAATGCAAAACTTTTAATGTAAATTAATTTTGTCTACATTGTGTAGATTGGTGTGTCTAACCCAAAACTTTGAATTGTACTCTTGGTTCATAAAGTTTTTAAGGTTTAGTTTGGAGTTGAGGTAACCGGGGTTAATTTATTTTATATGCACTTTATGGACTGTAAGGTATTTTTGAAACCTTACTTTCTTTTATAATATTTATATGTGCTTTTGAAAGATCATGCATATGTTTGAATATTTATATGTATCAGTGAAGCAGAGTATTTTCCAACATATATGTATGGGTTGTGATTATGATTGAGATTATTAATATTGAGATGATTATAAGTGTGTGAATTGTTATTGTTGTGGGTTGCTGATAAAAGAAATATACATTATACTGATGGTATTATATTTGTGTTATGGGATATATTGGGTTGTGTGGAAGAGATGCGGTTGATGTGTACCCATCGGCTCTCTCACTCTTGGCCCAGAGATGGAGTTGAGTGTTTTGGACGGACACCTTCCTGTTACGGTATATTTGGTGGTGACATGGAAGGGGGCTATGATCTTGATGTGACTAGCTAACCTTTGACCGGGTATACTAGCACTGATAGGTTGTACCACGTTCTGATGAAATAAGGAGGAGCAGGATGACCGAGTGGGGACGGTTTCAGCTATTGAAAATATTTGTATTATTTTATTAATGAAATTTTAATATGACTGTTT
The DNA here is from genome assembly GCA_006871305.1 of Vachellia collinsii. Classification (NCBI taxonomy): domain Eukaryota; kingdom Viridiplantae; phylum Streptophyta; class Magnoliopsida; order Fabales; family Fabaceae; genus Vachellia; species Vachellia collinsii. Next base: position 1,488 of record QFDD01006718.1, read on the forward strand.
ATAAACCTGCTTCTCTGACTTACATTCTTTCTTGTATATTTTATAAATTGATTCTAGTTACGGGGACTTAATGTCTCACCCTGTGGAGTTAATATTTTTCAGGCAAGATCTCTTATCAGAATAGTGGTTCAGGAAAGCAGGCAAAGGCATAAGCGTTAATAGCCTTGTATGCCACTGGAACTTTTGGGAATTATAATGTTTGTATATTGCCATAATAGGATCATCATATTATGCCATATTCAAATTTTATTTTGAATATTTATCTTGGTAATTGTTTGTATATGATACCTGTGCTAGAGTTACAATGTGAAAGAGTGTGGACTAGTGGGCTGGGTCATAACCCTTGTGATAATTGTGCCCTTAGTCTTATGCATAATATAGTGTTGAAGAATGAAGACTAGTGGGCTGGGTTTTAACCCTCATGTTAATTGTGCCCTTGCTCTTATGTATGGATTTGTGGGCGATGTTGTGCCTTGGATCCTAAAGTGTTAATCTGGAATTTGTGATATAAAGTTTTTGAAAGAAAAAAAATCGTCTATAATCATGATTATTTGTTTAATAATTGTTAATTAAGTTAAATGTCTTGTTTAGTAGAAAGGGTTCTCACAATTTGGTATCAGAGCCACGCTCTGCGCCACTCTGTAGAGAAAGTCCCCGACTTTGGCATCCGAGGCGTCGCCTGGCTGGCTACGGCTGCACTTAAGAGGATAAAACCATGTGCCTACGGGCGGCTAAATCAGGGACAATACCTCGTGATGTCACATTGTGGTATCAGAGTCGAGGACGGCTCTGTTCCGGTGGTGGGAAGAAATCCCATATCGTGCAGACTCGTCCAGAGTGAAGGTCATATATGTAGTCGAGGCATGTTCATTGGCATCCGAGGCGTCGCCTGGGTGCCTACTGCTGCACTCAGGAGGATAAAACCCTATGCCTACGGGCGGCTAAATCAGGGACAATACCTCGGGATGTCACATTGTGGTAAAATAATATAATATAATATATTAGTATAATATAATATAATATTATTTTATTTATTTCACTTTTCATTTTTTTTTACAAATAATTATTTCTTAATTATATTTAAAGCATAAAATTTAGAATGTTACAAATTGCAACTACAATTTGATAATTTTTAAAAGGAAAATTAATCTATAGATACTCATAGTTTCATCTGATTCTAATCAGGTCCTTGTAATATTTCTATGAGGTCTTTAACTCTTACATGTTTTTAATTAGGTCCCTATGATTTTTGTTCTTTTTATCATATCCTTATAACGTCATCTAGTTTTTAATTTTTACTTAGAGCCTCTCTAGTTTTTATGAATTTTATTTAACATGTTTATTCTCTAAAATTATTTTCAATTTTAAAGTAATAATTATATAATGTTGCAAAATAATTAATATCATCATTTGGTAATAAATAAATAATTATAATAATTAATTATTATTATTAAATATAAATTAGAGATAATTATATTACATTTTTAGAAAATTTAATTATTATCATTCAAATTTTATAATTATAAAAACTAGAATTTCAAAATAAAGAATATATATGTTTAAATAAAAATATTCAAATAATATTAACACAAGATTAATATTATAACTTATTATTAATAGAATATTAATATTATTTAAAGAATAAAGAATATAAAATTTTAAGGAACTAATTAAAAATAATATAAAACTATATGCAACTTGCTAAAAAGAAAAAAAAAATTACAAAGACGCTATTAACAAAAAAAAAAAAAGTACAGTCTTGCTTGCGAGTACACCCATTGCCTGCCTGGCCTATCGGATTAGGAGCTATCTATCCCATCTTTCTTTGTTTCTTTTTTGGATTGGTTTAGGTTCTACTTATCACTCTTTTTTTTTTGTTTGATACAATCTACTTATCACTCTTTCACTCACATGCGTTTGAGTGAAGCAAATGACGATGAAACTATAAATACTTCATTAAAAAAAACATGATTAAAATTACAAAGATCCACAAATCAATTATCTCTTTTTAAATATACATCAGATCAATTAAACAATGGCTGCATATGGAATAAATATATATATTTTGAACTTACAATGAGCGATGTGAAACCTCGCAATCTGAACGTGCATAAGCCTCTGATCTACCAACAGTAATCAGCTTACCCTGGTGTTCCAACGCAGATCAACCATGAGACCATTTTTATCTGCTCTCTTTTTATATGGTGTTTTGAACAACTTTAAAAACAGATGCTTCAGACAAATCTAAGGTTTTAACAGAAAGACAATGGATTGTGTGAAGAAACGGGAAAACAAACATCAACTAAACAACAAGAAAGAAGACGAACTCAGAAACAATGACAGTAGAGGAAATAACTCTTTTTCTTAGTTTTTTTGGAGATATGAGGAGTGACACATTCATAAGCGCTTAGGGTTTTATCTTCTTGAAGAATTATGAAAAAGAAACCAGCAAAGTAAAGTTGAGAATGATCAGTACCAAGAAGTGTGGGCCAAAAACGCAAGAGGAGCAAATTTTGGATTTTTTTTAATTTTTTAATAGGATAATATGAAACGGGGAGAAAACAGAAATCGGAAAATAAAAAAGGAAATGGCGGAAAAGATGTTTAAGAACGAGTTGAGAAATCAAGCAACACAGAAAAAGCAAGGAATACTGTGAGAATATGAAAGAAGACCAGAAGAACAAACGAAAAGACAGCGAAAAGTAATGAAAAAGTGCCAGTGATAGGAATAAGTTCAGCAAATTGTTTTTCTGGGTCCAGAAAAGAGAGAATAAAACGGATTTCAAACGATGCAGGAAATCTCTAAGAAAATGTTAAAGAAGAAGCCGAGAAATCACGAAAAGGCAGAAGGAGACGGTAGCATTAGCAATGAGAAACTATGAAAGAAAAAGCAAATCTGAAGACTTGGCAGGAGCAGATAGCAAAGACGAGTCAATTCAATAATGGAGTGAGGCATTGAATCATGGGACCCGCGTACAACCCTTTCTTCAATTTTTTTTGGGCCAAACCTTCCTTCAGTTTAGTTTCAAGAGAAATATTGAAAATAAATGGGTGTGGGGTCTGAAAGTGATTAGAATTAACCCCATCTTTCCTCAATTACTTTAAATCAAACAAAACCTAAAGAAAGTAAGTGATGATTGTATTAAAAAAAAGTAAGTGGTGACTCATTTTTCCCCCCTCTTGATGATCAAATTGATTCTAAAGAAATTGATTTTCAATGGTTTGATCATCCTCAACTTACCTAAATTTCTTTAGATCCTCACTCCAAAATCTTGCAGCAAAAGTAATTTTGTCTCTGTTATAAAAAAAATAGTACTGTCTCTGATTTTCAATACAAAAGCGACTTAATTTTTAAAAAGATTAAAGAAGTTAAATACATTATTTAAAAATATTTATTTATATGTATCATTAAATTATATATTAATTTATAAAGTAAATAAATTAATTTTAAGAATAATAATAAATATTTTTTTTTATTTTTTTAATGAAAATAAAATAAATAATTTAAAGTAACGTTGAGAAAGCTGACAAATCAGGAAAATGCTGAAGGAGCAGCGGTATCATGGATGTGAAACTATATGAAATAAGAAGCAAATCTGAAGCCTTGGGAGTAGTAGAAGGCAAAGTCCCACGTGAAATATTATTGGACTTCGTGTGAGTAAGTCATGTTAGGTCTATTTTATTGTTAGTGCATGTTTGGTTTCCTTTCAGGAGTACTTTTAGAAATATTTTTATGTAAATTAAAATTAAACTTTTCTCATATACTTATCTTGTATTGCATACAATCACTTTTCAAAAGTTATACCCAAACATATCATAAGCGGTATGTATCCCTCTTTCAAATTTGAAAATCTCTCTCCTCCTCTCTCTCTTCTTGGAGGTACATGTGAAATTGTTATTTGCTACTTAATGTTTAGTATAAGTATTTTTTTATTTAGCAATACAAATGCTTCGTTTTTTTTTTCCATTTCGAAATTACTTTTGAGGCTTTAAGGATGTGCTTACTTAGCGAAAGCTTCTAATTAATAACAAGTGAGTAATATTCTTCACTGTATTTATTCTATATTGAATCTTTTGGTGATTAAATCTTTTCTTTAGAACTTCATGGTAATTAAAGCCGGAATTTATGGGCTCAGCCCGATTAAACCCGTTTAATTGGAGGGTCGGGTTTGTGATTTTGAACTTCCAGAAGGAAATGGCCTAAAAAGGCCAACCCTAATGGGCCGAGGGCTTAAAAGGGCCGGCCCTTTAAGCCCGCCATAATTTTTTTATATTTTTTTAAATAATTTATATGTATTTTACATAATAAACATATTTTAAATTTATGATTTTGGTTTATTATCTGTTGCAAAAACTTAAAATGATGATGATTGTGTTACAGATGAAATACTTGATATTTTTATCTCATTAAAGCAAAGTTTTTTGAGTCTATTCCTAATGAAGCTTAGTCAAATTTATATATTCTTAAAATTGAAGATACTAATAATGATTGATGAAGAAAGAAGCTTAAGTTATATGATTTGTGAACTTAAGTTTAAGACTTTTAAAGTATTTATTATTATCGATGAAGTTATTTAGATATGATTTTCTATATTTTTGAGTAAGAAAATTGTATTGTATTAAAATTATTGTATTTTTTTTTTAAAAAAAAAGATGAACAGTACCTCAGGCTCGCGGGCCGGGCCTGAGGAATTGTGGGATTTTGGGGACTAGGGCCTCAACGGGGCCCTAATTCCCCCCTCTAATGGTAATTCCCATTTTTCTTATTTTTGTGCACAAGGTTTTTATTTGAGTTTTTCTTACAGGATACATACTTTTAATTCTTATTAATAATGGATTAATCATACATCATTTCCACAGTTTGCTCATATAATAGTAAATATTTAATTACCATTTTAAAGTACAGGGAGTAAAATCCAGTCATAAAGAAATAGGTTGAATGTATATCTACTTATCTAGGCATCTAGCTATTTTCATTCACGTGCATTTCGCTGCTCTTATTATTGTTTTTATTATTTTATTTACTAATTTCCAATATATGTTAATCACCCATATTGGGATAATCTTCAATTGATCTTAGCCCTCCATTTTAACCTAGGGATTATCACCCATCTGGAATTAATACATGAATCACTGCTAGAATAATCTCCACTTGCTTCCACTAACATGCATCCATGGACAATGTTAGAAATTGATGCCACAGAACAGAAACAACCCTTTCATGTACAATCTGCACCCAAAAAAAAAAAAAAAATGGCTTGATTCTCCAACGAATTTGTCGTTTTGCTCCGACAGCAATTAAAAAGAAAAGAAAGGTAACGTTCAAGTCATGGAATTTAAATATTGGCAAAAAAAAAAAGTAATGGAATTTAAATTGTTGGAGGAAACAATTATTCCCTTGGACATCTAGCCAAGTGCTCGAGGGTATCTCATAGGAAGCACTAAAATTCCTTTAAAAAAATCTATAATATGAAGGAATTAATCACTACAATCATTGGTAGCTGGTGGATACCCTAAGCTTACCCCAAGTAAATATAAAATCAATCATATAATAAAATGCCATGCATCTTAGCATTGTTAGAATTTTTAACATTTGATTAATATTATTAACAAATGCATTCGAGGAAAATAAAATCAAACCAGTAATTAATCATCCAATATAAACATATATATATATTATTAATCAACTTCTTATTTTAATTCCAATATATGGATCAACTACTTCCAATACCGTCCATAAAAGATGAAACATTTTTTGGAATTTGTTTCCTTACATCTAAAAGTTTAAGATTCTTGAATATTGAAAAGAATAATTATATTCTATTAAAAAAAATAAACATCCTGAATTCGCTTGGGGTAAGGAAAAAATTTCTAAAGCTATAAATGTGGGGAAAGTAAATTATAAAGTTTATCGAGACTATATTAACTAAAAAAATAAAAAGCTTCAAAATGCCATAGGATCCTAATAAGCGAAGTAGCAATGACTCTTTTTCCCCCTTTTAAAAAATGAATTAATTATAAAGAAATTGATTTTTATTGGTTTGATCATCCTCGAGTTCCTTAAACATCTTTAGATCCTCAACGTTGCTGTCGTAAAAAATCAAATAAACAAACTGTCTGCCAACTGCATTACCGTAACCAAGCTGTGGCAAACGATTTTGTAGTGGTTATATATAACCGTTACGCATATAGTAAAACCGCTACTAATTATTAGTGGGAAAAATTGAATTTTCAGATTAGAAAAAATTTATTAAATCTGTAACAATTTAGTAACCACTACTAAATTTTGGCGGTAAAATTTGAAAATAATAGTAAATGAAATTTAAAATCTTGACGCCTCTTTTAGTAGCAGTGGGTGAACCGCTACAAATGTTATTCAAATTTTTTTAAAAATAAATCTTCACCAAAAGTCCTGTTTTTTGTTAAGACATCATTTTTTAAAATAATTTCATGTTTAAAATTTTAAAATTTCATAATTTTATTTGATTAAATTGAATTGAGCAATGAATGAATTGGTTATTAATTTTTTAATATTAAAACAGAAATGTTAATATTAAATATATGTTAAGTTTTGAATTATTAAGGTTATATTTTGGATTAGAAGAGAAATATTGATAATGAAGTGATAGATAGAGAGTGGTAGGTGTTAAATATCCAGTAAAAATAAAATCAAAATAAAATAACATTAGTATGATAAAAAGATGATAAAAATAAATAAGAAACATTTAAAATAATTTTAAAAGTGAAAAGTAATGATATGTGTGTTGATATGGAGAAGAAGAAAGATTAAAATGGAGAAGAGAGAAGGAGGATGAGGAAGAGTGGAGCAAGAAGCGAAATGAAAGAGGAAGGGTATTTATAAGATGTCTATTCAATTTAGTAGCAATTTACGTCACGGTATATTTAACTGTTTGAATTTGCAGAGGTTCTGTTGAATTTGTAGTGGTTATAGAACCGCTACTAATTTTAAATTAAATTTTTTCCTACATTTTAAAATTTGAAATTCAAATTTGCAGCGGTTTTATTGAATTTGTAGCAGTTATAGAACCGTTACTAATTTGAAATAAATTTTTCTCCATTTTAAAATTTGAAATTCAAATTTGCAGCGGTTTGCATTTGTAATGGTTTTATTGAATTTGTAGTGGTTATAGAACCGCTACTAATTCTAAATCAAATTTTTTCCCTCATTTTAAAATTTGAAATTCAAATTTGTAACGGTTATAGAACTGCTACTAATTCTAAATCAAATTTTTTTTTGGAAAAACTCATTTTCACATTTTAATTTGCAGCGGTTATTATATAGAATCGTTACAAATGCTTTTTACTTTCTCGAAAAATGTAGATTTTAATAGCGGTTGCATATAACCGCTGCTAAATGCGCGGGAGTTAACACTTTTTGGATTTTGTAGCATTTTAATCGTCAAAAACTACTGCAAATTACTGTAGCAAAATTGAAAATCTCTAATTTTTGTAGTGGTTTTTTTAACCACTACAAATATGATGACCTTTCAACTTTTGCAGCGGTTTTTATTTGCTAAACTGTTGCAAAATGATGCTACAATTTTGGCTCCTTCTCCCCACCAAATTTGTAGCAGTTTACAACCGCTACTAGTTCGTTTACCGCTTTATCATTTTGTGGGCGCTGCAAATTTGTAACGATTTGGCAAATAACCGCTACAAACTATGAAGGCTGTAGCGGTTTCATAAACCGCTACAAATTCTATGATTTTTTGTAGTGATGAGGGAATATGATAGGAAGGAAAAGGAGAGGTTCATCTCCCTTCTAAGATATTGACATTTTATCGGTAAATGAGATGTAGTTAGATATTTATTAAGTGATGATCTGCCTTTCTTCCTTTTGATTTGAAAGTGAATATGAAGTATTGAAGAACAAACAAAAAATAGAACAAGAGAAGAGTAAAGTAGAGGACATGTATAAACAATAAAACAAGAGTGCCACACACCGCTGTTTAAAATATTCTAATAAAATGTTACTTTGTTTTTTTGTTTACCACATGTATGGTCACGTGGTTCAAAACATTACTGACTATTAAATGTTTGTTTATTTTGGTTGGGCTGTTTTGAAAGTCAAGAACCCTTGAAAAATTCATGAGACATTAGAGCTCATCGCTCTTCTTGGGATAGCAAAGTTACAAAAGGTCAATATCAGTTACATAAGAGGATAGAGACCATATTTTAAGAGAGTTGGCATTTTTGTTTCTTTTTTGTTTTATTTTATTAGATTGATTTTAGACCTCTTCCCCTTCACATGCATTCCTGTCATTAATTTTCATTTTCATCTCCATTTCATTCGTCTTATTTTATGTTTTATTATTTTATTTTTATTTCCTAATTTTCATTAGGTCCTAACCATCCCTCAGGGAGCATTGAGATTATCTCCAATTGATCTTAGCCCTCCACCTTAACCTGGGGTTTATCACCCACATCTAATGAATCCATGAATAATGTGTCTCCACTTATTACTTCCACTAACATCCACATACATTATTTTAATTGATGCCACCGCCTTCAATAATTCACTCATGCACCACTACAGAATAAATAAAGAATTCTTCTCTACTTCCACATTTCAATGGCCGAATCCACTATGACTCCCCGGATATGTCGTTTTGCTTCCACAGCAATTAAAAAAATAAAAAGAAATTAAAGGCAGCGTTAAAGTAATGGCACTCTTTTTCAAGACTTGACTTGGGTGCTCCTCGATGGCCATGGCTAATGTAATGAAATTGGGTTAATTACAAATTTGCTGTGAAAATTCTCGAAGCAGTTTTGTTTTGAAAGTTTTTTCGGATTCAACGTCATTGAAAAAGTGTTAATGAAAAGATTGCTTGCCGCATACCGTTAGGGGTGACAAGGTGATGCAGCTTTTGGAGATCGGGTGGGATGAAGGTGAAGGAGCATGAATTACTTGGAAGCAACTTTAGTGAAACTGGATGTTTCTGAATTTTGAATTCAGGAGCATATTGATCATGGAGCTATTGTATCCCATTGATGAATTATGACATAATTGTTTGTGGCGTTTTGTAATTAAAGTGATGTAAATAATTAAAAGTTTAGTAGAAACCTCAAACTGTAGTATGTATGGGAATATCTACATTAAATATCATAAAAATGGAAATTCTCAAGAAGAGTGTTTTTGTAAAAGTTGGAAATAGCAAGAATTGAGCACGCTAGACGTACGTGTTGGTAGAACGATTTGCTATGATTGGTTTCCCAAATTTCATGATGTTCTTCCACCACGACCACCTAAAGTTGAATGCTTGGAGGACCTTCAAGTAAGTGCCTTTCGAATAATTTTGCAGTCACCGGTAAAATTACTCCTCGTAAATTTTAGAGATGTGTTAATTTACTGAATTGAATCGATGTGCCTTGCTCTCCTAACCCCCAAAAGGAAACAACAGCTTTTGTGTGAATGATGTGTAGTTTGATGTGTTTTTCCCTTATGCCACACTACACAGGTCCACTTTTACTCTATTAGGACTCTCTAAATTCTTAGCCTCTTCTACTCAACTATTTTGTTATTTTCGTATCATAGTTATTGAACATGATTAAATAAAATAATCTCTTCTGACCTCCACTCTTTACTGATTGTGCATTGTATGTAAACTACACAGATATAAATAGTTCTAAGATCAAGAATGAGTTCAGAAAGTTTTTTTTACCCCTGCATCCAGAAAAGAGATAATGAAATGGACATAAAACAAATTCAAATGACACAGGAAATTTCTGAGGAAATGTTAAAGAAGCTGAGAGAGACCAGGAAAATGCAGGAGGAGACAGTACAGTAGTATTAGAGATGTGAAACTATGAAAGAAGAAGCAAATCTGAAGCCTTGGGAGGAGGAGTAGATGGCAAAGTCTCTTGTGCATAGATAGAGGAGTGTCAATAGTGTTATTACTATTGGACTTGGTGTAAGTCATGTTGGCGTGGTCTATTGTTATTCATTGTCCAAGGAACCGTATGTATGTGTCTCTCTTTCAAACTTCAAAATCTCTCCCCCCCCCCTTCTATTTCTCTCTCTCATCGGAGGTGTACATGTAATTCTTACTTGCTACTTGATGCTTAGCATAAATGTTTTTTTCAGACAATGTACATACTTTGTTTTTTATGAGATTTAATTACTAAAAGATTTCAATATTACGTGAGTAGTATAAATTAATATGTTGTTATTTCTTACATTAAAATTTGTAATTACATATTCTTTGTTTGTTATTGAATCTTTGAGTTATCAAATTCCTATATTGATACTTCATGGTAGTTCTCATTTTTTCTTTTTCGGCGTATATATGGTTTTTACTTACGTTTTACTTATATAATACATATTTTTAATTTTTGATAATTTAATGAATTGATAATCACGTGAAATATTATTGGACTTGGGAGTAGTAGATGGCAAATCTGAAACTATTATCGGGATGTGAAACTATGAAAGAAGTAAATCTGAAGCCTTGGGAGTAGTAGATGGCAAAATCTCACGTGAAATATCATTGGACTTGGTGTGAGTAAGTCACATTGGGTCTATTTTATTGTTAGGCATTCTCCGAGGAGCTGTACATGTGTCCCTCTCTCAAATTTCAAAATCTTTCTCTCCTTCTCTTTCACTTGTCGGAGGTGCATGCATGTGAAATTGTTATTAGCTACTTGATACTTAGTATAAGTATTTTTTTTATTTAGGCAATACAAATGATTTTTTTTTCCCGTTCTGAAACTACTTTGAGGTTCTAAGGATGAGACTTACTTAACAAAAGCTTCTAATTAATAACAAGTGAGCAGTACACTTTATTGTAATTTTTTACATTAAAACTTGCCATCACATGTTTCTTATTTGTTATTGAATTTTTGGATGGTTAAATCCCTTCCTTGAGACTTCATGGTAATGCCCTTTTTTCTATTTCCCTGGTTTTTATTTGAGTTTTTCTTACAGAATACATATTTTTAATTCTTATTAATAATAAATTAATCATACACCATTTAAACAAATTGCACATATAATAGTAAATATTTAATTACTATTGCAAAGTACGGGGAGTAAAATCTAGTTATAAAAAAGTAGTTTGAATATAGATCTAGTTATCTAGCTATTTTCCTTCACATGCATTTGGCTGCTCTTATTTTAGGTTTTGTTATTTTTATTTTTATTTACTAATTTCTAATATATCTTAGTCACCCATTGGGATTATCTTCAATTGATCTTAGCCCTCCATTTTAACCTAGGAATTATCACCCATCTCGAATTAACCCAATGATCGCTGCTAGAATAATCACCACTTGCCCCCACTCACATGTACCCATGGACAGTATTAAAAATTGATCCCACAGAACAGAATAAACACCTATGTCAATTTCACGCTTTCACAGATTTATATAAGTTAATTCGCCCACCCATTAAACAATGGATTGATCTGTACCCAATTAAAAAAAAAACTATGGTTTGATTCTCCAACTAATTTGTCGTTTTGCTCTGACAGCAATTAAAATGAAAAAAAAAAAGATCCCATTTTTAATGGAATTTAAAATGTTGGAGGATTCAATTATTCCCTTCAACATCTAGTCTTTTTTTTGTTTGCCCAACTTCAACATCTAGTCAAGAGTTTGATAGTCTGTATCGAGAGTGTCTCCTGTTAATACTAAAGCCCTTTAAAAAAAATATATAATACGAAGAAATTAGTCAGTGTAATCAGTGGTAACAGGTGGATATCTTAGGCTCACCCCAAGTAAATATAAAATCAATCATATAATAATATGCCATGCATCTTAGCATTATTAGAATTTTTAACATTTAATTGATCTTATCAAAAACTGCGTTTTTGGGGTAAGGAAAAGATAACATTCTTTTGAATTTGCTTCCTTACATGTAAAAGGTTAAGCTTCTCGAAGATTGAAAAGAATAATTCTATTATATTACGAAAAACAAACATCCTGAGTTCTTTTGGGGTAAGGAAAAAACTTCTAAAGCTATAACTGTGGGGAAAGTAAATTATAAAGTTTATCCAAACTACATTATCTAAAAAAATAAAAAGCTTCAAAATGCCATAGGATCCTAAGCCAAGTAGTGATGACTCATTTTTTTTGCCTTTTAAAGAACAAATTAATTCTAAACAAACTGATTTTCATAGGTTTGATCAACCTCGAGTTCTTTAAACTTCTTTAGATTCTCAATATTCGTAAGTAGAAAATCAAATAACCAATGTTTGCCAACAGCGTGTACCGTATACTCCAAAATCTTTTCAGCAAAAATATTCTCCAAGCCAATTACTTTTTTGGAGAAATTAAAAAAAATTAAATATATTAAAAAGCATTTATTTTATATATATCATTATATTATATATTGGTTTATAAATCAGATATTATACTCTCACAGAATACATATTTTTAATTCTTATTCATAATGAATTAATCATACATAATTTACACAATTTGCACATATAATAGTAAATATTTAATTACCATTGCAAAAGTACGGGGAGTAAAATCTAGTTACCAAGAAATACGTTGAATATAGATCTAGGCATTTAACTATTTTCGTTCACATGCATTTCGCTGCTCTTATTTTAGGTTTTATTATTTTTATTTATTTTAGATTTTATTTTTATTTACTAATTTCTAATATATCTTAGTCACCCATTGGGATTGTCTTCAATTGATCTTAGCCCTCTATTTTAACCTAGGAATTGTCACCCATCTCAAATTAACCCATTGATCACCGCCAGAATAATCTCCACTTGCTTCCACAGTTGGACTCACATGTATCCATGGATAGTATTAAAAATTGATGCCATTGAACAGAATAAACACCCATCTCTATTTCACGCTTTCACAGATTTATATAAGTAAATTGTCCCACCCATTGGACACTGGATTGATCCGTACCCAATAAAAAAAAAGAAACAATGTTTGATTCTCCAACAAATTGTCGTTTTGGTCCGACAATTGAAAAGAAGAAAGGTACCGTTAAAGTAATGGAATTTAAAATGTCGGAGGAATCAATTTTTCCCTTCAACATCCAGTCAACAGTTCAACAGTTAATAGAGAGTATCTCATGATCAACATTAAACCTTTTAAAAAATCTATAATACGAAGGAATTGGTCAATATAATCAGCGGTAGTAGGTAGTAGCAGGTGGATATCCTGAGGTCACCCCTAGTAGATATAAGATCAATCATATAATAATATGTCATGCATCTTAGCATTGTTAGAATTCTTAAAGTTTAATTAATTTTATTAAAAAATGCGTTCGAGAGAAAAAAAAACCGTTAATTAATCATCCAATATAAACATATATATATATAT
>QFDD01006719.1:0-13416 GCA_006871305.1 Vachellia collinsii
TTTTTAAACACTGGATTGTAGTCTGCTCCAATGGTTTTCATTTATGAATAATGTTGCTTCGAAAGTTTTTTTTTAGCCAAAGATTATCTAAAAATATTAAAATAAAGCAATGTTTCCCTTATAATTAAAAATATTAATTATCAACATCAATTTTTTAATAGTTAAATTTTCATCTATCTCTAAATTTGTTAGTAGTTGGCTAAATGACAGTTGGATAAATAAATTTGTTCAACACAGTCAAAATTCCCCCATCAAAATCTAGGTCACTATAGTGCGCTCTCCAACCCTCCATGAGGGTAAAGAATGTGATTATTTACTAAATTGGAGCCCATGAAGTGAAATCAATTACACATAAGGTAAATAGATAGGCAGGGGGGAAAGAATGTGATTGTTAGTTGTTACATCTCATAATTAGATATGAAATTTACTCGGGCAAATATGCAAATTTAACAAAGTTATTAGACAAGAGTATTCAACATAATTAATTTTTTAAGGGTGTAAATTTAGCAATAATCAATTAATAAGGGTGCAAATTCAATAATGCTGTTAACATTCTCTTAATTCCGTTAATCAGCTGATAGATTTTAGAGCTTAGGGCTTCATTTTGGGATCATTCAAGTAATCAAAACTACTCTTTTTTGCTTAATTACCTTAATTAAAGTTCTTTTAAATAATTTTTTCTTTTTAATGATAATTAAAACTATTTCTTTTTGTTTAAAATTTTTTTAGAATAAAAGAAAAAAATTAAGCAAAAAGGTGTAAGAAAGAAAAAAAGAAGTTAAGCAAAAATAAGTAGTTTTGATTACTATTAGAAATATAAAATTATTTAGAGTAATTTTCATAAAGTAAATTAAGTAAAAATGAGTATTTTATTTACCTAAATGATCCTAAAATGAAACCTTAAACCCCAGAAATAGTAAAATAATTCAAATACTTAAAAAGTTAATTGTACTGGGTGTTCTTAACTAATAAGTAATAACTCCTTTATTAAATTTAAACCTTTATCCAATTTACTATTACATTTCTTTTCATTTTGATTGTCTCCCCCTCTATAGTGAATACATTCTCTACTTTGATTTTGTGAAAAAGAGGATTTAAGGTTAACTGTGCATATGACTAGGCCTGAGCAATCGGTTTTCAGTTCGGTATTCGGTAAAAACCGAAATTCCCATAAAATAAAAACCGAAACTGATTACAATAATTAACCGAACCGAAATAACCGAATTATCTCGGTTCGGTTTTTCGGTTAACCGAAATAACCGAAAAAAATTATTAATATAAATATAATATAATAATTTTTAAATATATTATAATAATATTTAATAATATAATATGTAAAAAATATAATAATATATATCTATAATAATATTTAATAATTTATTCTTTACTAAATATATAAATATAATTATATTTAATAATTTTATTAAATAAAAATGTATATTATTTATATAATTCGGTTTTTCGGTTAAAACCGAATTTTTTTCACAGAACCGAACCGAAAATCGAACACCGAATTGAGACAAAAGTTAAAACCGAAAAAAAACCGAACCGAAAAAACGAACACTAAATAATTATTTCGGTTCGGTTTTCTTGCTCACCCCTACATATGACTAATTTATCTACTATGCAAATGTTTACTTTGCCTCTACCATGTAAAACATTAATTTTAATTGTTAAAATTGACTAATTTATATACGTTATATATTTATATTAATTAACTAACGGTTGATTGTCTAACAATTTAACTTAAATGTAAAATTGGACCCTCTTAAAAACTTTCAAGTGTCCGATACTCATAAATGTAATCCTTCAAATTATTTTTACCCTTTTACCTGTTTGATCCCACCTGTTTTAGGTGGTTTTACCTTGAGCATTTGGGCCTAAAAAAAAAAAAGGAATTTTATGCTACATGAAATATAAATATATTGCAGAAGTTTTGTCCCACAAACCCTTTTTTCCCAAAAAAAAAAAATGAGAACAGCTTATAAAACATTACAATCATGTTTAAAAGGCAGACAAGTGTGCACCCAGGACGTGACATGGCAACAGGGAATGAGCAATGACCCAGAATTTAAAATATCAAAGCAGTGTTTGCTCATTTATCAAGCTGAATGATATTGAGAGCCACCATGACCCCTAATGCAGCAGATGTATAGAAGTAACAATGGCGACAGAAAAATCAAAAATCTCATCTTCTCATTCTATAAATACTCGTTTGAGTTATAGAACTATCATGTTCGTTCTTACTCAATTCAATGACCAATACCACACACTAGAAGAATTTCAAACTGGTTCTCCCTCTTTAGCTCATTAGCAACTCTACAACCCCACAACCTCAGCTAATAACTGATCAAATTCAAATATTCTGGAGCTTCCATTTTAGATCAGGCAAAATCACCTTCACATCTCTCAACCAAAAAGCTCAAATAAAAGTCCACATAAGAACTATTCTCTGCATAACACTGAAACTTGTACAAACCTTGCCTTTACATAGCAACCTAATTCTTCCCAAGCCTATAATGCACATATTGTTTCACGTCATGTCAACAAGATTATGGATCTATTGTTCTTAATATGGAACCAAACGTACGACAAAGCACAAATAATAAATGGAATGCCATGCCCTTGTTAAGGAGTAGTATCAGACACGCATTGTTGTAGACAAATATCTAACAATACAAAGAGGTTAAAACGTTCTAATGATCATAATACGTGCTCATATGGTCATTACTTACTAACCAAGCTAGGATATAATAGTAGTGCCTGTTCATGGTGAGTCCAACATCTTTAAACGAACATCATCAATTCTGGTCTGCTGTATACATTGTTCTGCTCGTCCTCCAGGATGGGGTAAGCAGCTACAAGAGCATCCTGAGCTCCGATGTAAAGCGAGTTGTAGATCTTCCAATACACTTCCCTAACCTTACGCGCTGGGTGAAACAGTCCTTGGAGGCAGTAGTTAAGTACAACGGCAGCACCCAAAGCTACCCTCATTCCTTCAATGGCTTCCATGACAGCGTTTATGACGTGAGGAGAGGTCTCAAATATATTTGGCCAGACGTAGTTCAACAAATGGACCAGAGCATCCTCACAACCCAGACCAGCCACACCCAAAGCCATGTGCTTCACAGCAGACGCAGCTGTCTGCCTGTGAACCAAATCCCTGTCCATGAGGGCATCCTCAAGTAATGGAGTCACAGCATAGATGTAGTCTTTTCCCATTTCACCAATGTACTCGAACAGGAAAGAAAGGGATTTCAGGACACCATTTTGCACGTTGAGCTCTGGCACCCGATACTCATTCATCAAAGCTGGCAGAACTGTAAAAGGCGAACAGGTTTCAGCAACTATGGCAATAGCAACAGTCGTGCAGACACGATTTTGCCTCTCCTGCACCTTAAGGTTATTTAATAGAGTGGCCAGGACATCTTGTGGTCCAATGGCTTTGGCAATATATCCAAAAGTGTTCACTGTAGCACGACGAATTCCCTTCTTGTGTGCCTTGAGCATCTCAAGAAGCTCAAAGCAGATTCTCATCCATTCTCTTGCAGGCACAAACTCAGCCCCACGGTCAGCAATCCTACCCACAAGATCAATACAGTTCTCCTGGACCTTCTCATGCCTGTTCTTCAAAATTGGAGTTAACCGGGGTAGCAGATCCTTAATAGGTGGGGTCATCTTTGTCATACCAATAACATTGACAATAGACTTGAGTGCTCCAAGAATTGAACCTAAAACTTCGGGATACTCTTCTCCCAGATACTCATACAATACAACACCAAGATGGCCCATCAATTGCTCTTCTTGGCACTGCTTCATCACCACAGCAATTCTTGAAATAAGATCTGCAGCTTGCTGCCTCACCTTTGCACTCTTGTTATTTAACCGCCACTTGATGGTACCACAAATCTGAGGAAGATACGGTTTCACCCTCTGCCCAAGAGCATTCACAACCGCACCAAATCCATTAAGCATCACATTAGCATCATCACTGGTTTGCTCTTGGAACGCATAAAGAATACCATCAATCAGAAGCTCTTCCAACCGAGCATCAATATCAGATGCACCTAGGTTGGTAACCACCTTCTCAATGGTTTCCATCACCATTCGCCTGTAAGGTTCACTCTCATCTTTAAGGTCCTCAACAATTCTACCCACTATATCAGCAACACCAACTTTGTTGGCTATCTCAACGGTTGTATCTACAAGTTGCCTATAGTTTCTTCTATCCAAAGCCATCCTCCTAACCCAGAAATTTCTGAAAAACTCTGGCAGAATATCATTCCTAATATAATCAGCCTCCACACCCTCAGTGCTAACACACTGCTTCACAACTTTCAAAACAATTTTCTTCATTTCTTCATCAGGTGACTGGAACTCACGAATCAGAATCAGCATGACTTCCTTGGTATAGTAACTAGCATACAGAGCTTCCATCAAAGGAATGATAAAACCAATGGCCTTGAGAAATGCAGCCAACACCTTTCCACGGTGTTGCCTTATACCCTTCCACAGTGGCTTCAGTACAGAGTCAAAACTTTCAATTCCATAAGGAGCAGCAGCCTCAGCTAGTGCAGCAAGTGACAATGCAGTGATTGTTCTCACCTTCTGATTCTCATCATTCAGTCCATGCTCTATAATTTCCACAAGAGATCTCAGATGTGGCAATACAGCACAACCAATCAAGATGGCAATCTGTTGAACAATCTTAATCCCTGTATGCCGGGCTTGCCATGATTTCTTACTCTGACACACAGCCTTCAAGAACGGCAAGAGCGCAGGGATACCAAGAGCGGAGGCAACAACACTGAAAGCTCTAGCGGTAGTATTCCTAACATATTCATCAATATTGTCAATATCGGGCCGCATTGCTGCAATCATTGTGGCCAAGCCAGCTGCTTTACTCAGATTGGAAATAATCTCCCTACCCTCCACACGAGCATAGTAATCTTCATCAATCAACAGAGGTTCAATAACAACAAGAATCTTATGGACATAAGGACGAACAAGCTCATCCAATTTATACAGAACTCTGTCAATGACCTTAACCAAAAGATGCCTCTCTTGATCCTCAAGAGTAGGTTGCATAAGCAATGGTAGGATCCTGTTAAACAATGGCCCTGCTCCAAACTCACGAGCTTTGTCTGTAAGCTGTCTTAATGCAGTTTTCCTCTGTGGTGGCGTTCCATTCTTAACTTTAAGCAGAAGCTTCATAATCTTCCGCTCCTTTTGTTCTTCTGGTGACAATTCCTCTTCGTTTTCTTCATTCAACAATGCCCCAAAGTATTGGTAATCTTCAGGTTTCATGAATGGCAAGCCACCAGGTGCTTCCTTTGGAACATCAAACTGTTGACCACGGTTCTCCTCTGGGATTTGATAAAGAGGAGTCCCCAGCGGAGTTGGGGTAGCAAGGAGCTTCCTTGCCGGAGTTCTAATAGGCACATATGAAGCTGGAGGCTCCAATATCTTATATCCTTCTTGGGGAAACATGGCATCAAGTTCCTCATCTGTTAATGGGCGATTCCTCTCTTCAATATCCCTCTCCCATCTCAATAAATTGTATTGCTCTGGTGTAATGGCACCCCGTAAATTGATTGCCCCAGGTGTTGGGGTAGCTAACTCAACTCCTCCAACCGGAGTTACACCTGGAGTATAAGCAGCGGCAGGTGTGGCACCTGGCAGCGGTGTTGCACTACCCATAGTAGCAGGTGTCTCATCCCATCTTGATCTCTGCTTCTTAGGAGTTGGCGTAGCCATGCCAGAGAGTTTCGGGGTGGCATCCCATGTCATACCAGCAGGGGTTGCACCAGGTGTAACACCACCAGCCGGAGTTGCATCAGAATCGACCATTCTTCCAGGAGTAGGAGTTTCATCCCACCTATTCCTCCTTCCTGGAGTCGCATCCGTCACTCTCCCCGGGGTTGGAGTTGCATCCCATCTACCAGGTGTAGTATCAGGCATATCCCAGTCTGAAGTCTTGGCCTTTTTCGCAGCCCCATCATCCTGAGACTGGTCCCATCTATTTCTTCTCTTCGGCACTGCTGCAGCATCAGATTCCTTACCCTTCTCTGGAGCAGCCTTACCCGCTTCCTCCTCCTCCTTCTTCTTCTTTGCAATAGCCCTCAGAGTCTCCTCTTTCTCCCTCTTCAACGCCTCCTCCCTCATCACATCCGCATAAGTCCTCACCGTTGGGTCAGGAGTCTTTTCGCCAGCGGCAAAAGGATCGTGCCGCTCCGGCGATATAATCCGATTCAACCTCCTCTGCCTGTAATCATCTTCTCGGTCAATAATCCTCTGCGGCTTCCTGAACCCAACATCCGCATCCGCATCACCGACTCCGGGCATGTCCTTCATCAAGGATTTCGGAGCAGTGTAAGACGCCAATTTCCGAGCAACCTCGTTGTCCATAGTATCGAGATTCTCCTCATCCTCGTTCGCGGGAATAGAAGTGAGATAGGCATCTTTATCGCTACCGCCATAGAGGTCCGTATCGAAGGTCACCGACGTGAGAGACGCCAACTGCTGCTCCATTTTCTTCCGCTCTTCCTGCGTCCTCGCAATCTCTGGGTCCAACGATGCCATAGTTGATAGCTTCAGAACGAAACTATCTCACCAAGCTGGCAGTGTTCCAAAACCCTAGCTCCTGAAAAATGCACCAAAAATTAAAATTCTAGTTCGCAACAACGAAAATTAGATGTGAAGAAGTATTAACATGCGAAGAAGCTAAAAGAACAGGTGTGAAAATTGAGAAGATGCCTCACCGGTATACGATTTGATAGGGTTTAATCCTCTGTTCTATAAATCTGAAATTCTTAGAATGAAATGAAATCAAAACCTCGGGCTTAGTTGGAGTGAAGTATATATACACAACGAATAGATTTACGGCTTGAGTCGGCAAAAACCGTACCGGGTCGGTTTAGCTCTAGAAATGGGTCAAGGTATAATTGGGCTTGTACGCCAAGAGTTTGGACCAAGATTGGCAGAAAGAACTGCTAAAGGTTGAATTTTGGAACTGTTGGTCTCTCAGCATAATAAATTAAAATTTAAAATATTTTAATGAGAAGTATTCACATTTATTATTCAATAATATCTCAGACATAATTAACTTCAATATAGAGCTGGTAAAATAGGTCAGCCCGCTGGTTATGGACTGGTTAACCGTGAGTGTATGCCCAAAAAATGACTTTGGGCTCATTTAAACCTCGGTCCAATTAGTAACGACAGCCCAGTAAGAGGTCCAGTGACAACCTCAGCAACCGAGGCTTGCTAGAAGCCTCATACCTGTGACAAGTGTCAGCGACCGCCTGCTCCCTACGACACGAACATCCATCTTCTAGTCCACGACCACCTCATGATCTCCACACATATCGAACCAGACAATTTTGATCCACGGATTTAGCACCCACGCTGCCTAGATCCACGAACAACACCGCAAATGCACAACGGCTAGCAAATCGTGACTTTATGTATTTATGTGGCTGATCTGTAAAAGGGGGGGATCTAATCTCAGAAACAAGTTTGATCTTCTTCCTCTTCTGACCTCTCTCGCTATCTATTGTTCACTGTACACTACTCTTGATCATTAGTAAAAGTCACTTGCACAGCTGCTTCTATATTCATCTATCTTTACATAAGAAACTACCCTGTAATTTTCATTTTATACTGTTAATTCCCCGACCTCCTTTTAAACGCATAACTCCCTGTTATTTGCACAAACAGCGGGTTGAGCCCACCACAGAACAGGCTCAAATATCCGCTTCTATACGGGTAGGCATTTCTCCAACCCAACTTACCACTTTTTTTCCCACCTTTTTTTAAACATTTTTCTTACCTATAATATGTTTTTAACTTGAACTTGAAATATTTTTTTTATTATTTTTTTCAACACCTAAAATGAAATATTATTTTTCATAAATTAAATTTATAAAAATATACTACAACTTAAATATAAAATATCTAATTCAAATTTTAGATAATACAACTTAAAGATATATAATACAATATATAAGATTGAATTTAAGCTAAATATAAACCAATGAAATGATTAACAAACATTCAATATTAATTAGGTTTACATTATGTTTAGAAGTTTTTTCACATATTTTTTATAAATAAATTATAATTTTAAAAAAAAAATTTAAAAAGTGAGTTGGCGGGTTAACTCACCTCAGGTGCGGGTAAAAAAGACTCATATCCAAATGAGCTAGTATTTGACCAACCCAACTCACCACAGGTTGGCGGTCTCAATCCATATTACCAGCTTTACTCCAATAGAAGGATATATGTACTTGGGAAAAAATATTCACAAAATAAAAAGCTAAACCTTGTGAGGTTGAAATTCTTACTAGCAAAAATGCTCATATTTAGTGCTAAAGAGTACTTCTAATAAGATTATCTTCAATTGAAAAATATTTATGCTTAATAAACAAAAAGGGGAATTATTGTAGGATCAAAAATAAGAAATTAATATCAGTAAAGTCCCCAGAAATTATTAATGGTAGCTGCTTTAGTTGTTAATGGTAATTGCTTCAGTCGTCAATGGAACCTTGCTAATATTAATTCTCTTGTTTTGAACCCTACAATAATTCCAACAAAAAAGCTAAACCTTATAACCAACAAAGATTCTAGTTGGTATGAAATTAGTTTACAGCCACAAAACCGTTAATTCCAACCCCTTATCTATATGAGGACAATATCGTTGATCAATATAGAAGTACCTCTGAAAGTATTCTTTTAAGTCTAAAGGCTTGCTATATCCTTGATGAACCCATAAGATCTAGCTTACCTTAACTTTATTTATACAAAAAGAAGTTAAACCTTGAAAAGAAAAAGGAACAAGCTAAACCAGCCTATGGTTGCATGTCATGGGATTGAAATTAAAACTCATTATATAAACATTTGTATCAGAATTTGTTTTAGCTTTATCAAAACCATGGTTTGGGTTAAAAAAGTTGATTGCCTTGAGAGTATTTGGATTAGCTTTAGGAGAATAGTTTTTGAACAAAGAGTGATAAAATTGACTTTTAAAGAATAGATTTTGGAGAATAGCTAGTGAAAAAGATGAAAAAAAATATTTTGTTTGCGAAATTATGGTTTTGAGAGTGAAAAACTACTCCAAAAAAATCTAAAAGTGTTTATATGATTTACATAAAACTATGGTTTTGAGGGTTAAAAGCTATTCTAAATTTTAGTGGAGTATTTGTCTACTCATTTTTCGAAATCCTAGTTTGGGCCAAAAAGATGCTTTCAAAAACTGTTGGGAAACACACACTAAGTTGATCCACATATCTAATCAAATGAAGCTGTATTAGTTTTCACAAATCATCATTTAACTTTAAAGCAACTGATACAACATCATTAAATTTTGAAACACAAAAAAAATATTTGTCAAAAAGATATATTGATAGTTATTGAATGATATCCAAGTTTGAATTATAAAATTTGATGGTTAATGTAGCTCTTTATTTCGTCGTAGTATTTCCTTTACTATTACAATTATATGCTTTCTTTATTTGTTTAATAACTGTGTTTTTAATCTTTAAAATAAATTGTGATGGCCCCATCCATGTAGGGGAAAAAGAAGCAATACAAAAATATTATAATTATTATCCATATTGTCAAACACAAATAGTGTTAATTATATGTGAAATACAAGGTTACAAAATATTTTCTAATAAATCACTTGGTATATTATAATAAGCTGTTAAGCCTTGGGAAAGGCCATATTAGTAGTAATAGAAGCCGCAGAAAATGGCAGCTTATGAAAGACCTAATAGATACAACAAAAGGATTATTAGGAAAAAGGAATAGTAATCTTCAATGTTCAAAAACGAACCGGTTCAAACCGTAAACCAGTGAACTTGTCCTTAATCCGACTCGGTTGAGTAGTTGAACCAGGGACCGATTCAGACCAATCAAATTAGTGTTAAACCAGTCAATCCGCTAAACCATTGGACTATCGGTGTAACCGGTTTAACTCTTATTTTAAAAGAAAAAATTATTTAAAAAAATGTAAAAGGTAGAAACACTAAAAAATGATATCATAATGTGATGATATGATTCATTAATTTTTTTTTAAAAAAAACATGGTAACAAAACTAGCTTTAAATTTTTTGTTTTCTATTTAAACAAATTTTCAAATAGTGACATAAAATAAAATTAATTCATTTTATCCCAATTATTTTTATTATTGATATTTAATTAAACTCTAAAAATTTAAAATATGGATAAAATAAAATAATATTCTAGGTTTTAACTATTAATTTTTTAAAATAAAATATAGTTTACTAAATTATATTAGTTTAATATGGCCGATTTGATCCTAATCTGAACTATTAACATTTAAACTACTGTCTCATCCGATTCAATGCCTGATCCGATTTTTTGAATCTAATGTTCTAACAAAATCGTTGATACGGACTAACGGACCCCTTGGAGGCCCAAATATTACATTTTAGATTGCGTTAGCCCAGCCCATTTGAGGTCCGTAGATAAGAGAATATATAAAACCCATGAATGTGGAAAACCCTAGATTTCATTCTGATAGCTGAGGCGCGCTTTGATAGTTGTCTGCTCTCTCCTGACAGTTCCTTGCGGCTGGAGCAAGGGAAGATTACACCATGAAGGTCCTCATCCGAAACCTCCTCGTTTATTTGCAGTCTTATTTTCTGTTTGTTGCTTGTGTTTAAATCTCCTGCGATTTTGCAGTTCAACATTGCAAATCCTACCACTGGGTGCCAGAAGAAGCTGGAGATCGATGACGATCAGAAGCTGTAAGATTTTCCGCTTCTCTAATATATGTATATGTTCTAATTTTCTTCTAGGTGTTCATTTGGGGTGCAAGTCGCTTGCGCGCGTCATGTTGTCTTACCTTTGTGATGATAGGATTGACAGAATCGATTAGTGGAATAGTTGCTTTGTTAGTTGAACTTCTCAGCAATTCCTCGACAATTTATACTTTTACAAGCGATCTTAAGTTTGGTGCTTTTTATATCATTCCAATGATTTATCGTTAGCCATGCCGTTTGATTCTTTCATAGCGGCCTGTAGATTTCCGGAAAACATGAATAGCATCGGGAGTTCTGTTATTGCATTTTCTGCTATTTGCGTGACTGAGTGTCATGACTGTATCTAGTGTTTACTTAATAAGGATTTTTTGGGGTCCAATGTCTAATTCACTTTAGTTGCTGTGAATTATTTTTTATGGTGTTAATATGTGATTGAGCTATCTTCTGGATTCTTTTTAATTGTTATTATGTTATACACTTGTGCAGACGAGCTTTCTGGGACAAGCGTATCTCACAGGAGGTTAACGGTGATGCCCTGGGTGAGGTATGCCCGTAGTCATCATTTTTGTCTACTTTAAATTTGAAGGAACGCAAAAGTTTATTATATATATTCATTTTAATTTTTTTACACCTTTCTATCTGCAGGAATTCAAAGGATATGTATTCAAGATCACTGGTGGATGTGACAAACAAGGTTTCCCGATGAAGCAAGGAGTGCTGACCCCTGGTCGCGTTCGTCTCTTGCTCCACAGAGGTAAGT
This sequence comes from Vachellia collinsii, assembly GCA_006871305.1. NCBI lineage: Eukaryota > Viridiplantae > Streptophyta > Magnoliopsida > Fabales > Fabaceae > Vachellia > Vachellia collinsii. The sequence continues at coordinate 11,548 of QFDD01006719.1, forward strand.
GTATTTCAAAGCTCTAGATTTGCTTTAGTGCTAGACTCCTATTATTGTGCGGTAGGTTTAGGTAGAGGTTGTTGGCCTGAAATTTGCAAATGTTTTTACTTGTTTTCCTGCATCTGCTGTCACTTGTATTTGTCTCTTCATTAAATTTGGTTCGCGACACATGGTTCAAAGCTGAGCTGGCTTTTGTTCATTTTATCATTGTTTTGCTAATTTTTTTTTGGCACTGGGGATCTGAGCAGGAACTCCTTGTTTCCGAGGATACGGAAGGCGCAATGGAGAGCGCAGGAGAAAGTCTGTGCGTGGCTGCATTGTGAGCCCAGACCTCTCTGTTCTGAACTTGGTCATTGTGAAGAAGGGTGAAAACGATTTGCCTGGACTCACTGACATTGAGAAGCCAAGGATGAGAGGTCCAAAGAGAGCATCCAAAATCCGCAAGCTGTTTAACCTCTCCAAGGAGGATGATGTGAGGAAGTATGTCAACACCTACCGCCGTACCTTCACAACAAAATCTGGTAAATTCTTGGGTGCCTCCAGCTACTTTATTTTCTTTTGTCAATTTCATGAGTGTTTAATATGATTTTCTTTGTCAATCTTATTAAAGAGGGGGATAGATGGTCCAATGGATTTGAGGATGATATCTCACATTGCTTTCAATATGATTTCTAGGTCTAATTCTGGTATTGTAGATTTATAGAGTATAGATTGTAGGTTAATAGGTTATTTAACTGCCATCTTCATAGATGGAGGTAATTTAAGAGGTGGTGAAGTTAAACTCATATTGTGAACGATATCTCGAGCTTTATGACTCTTGCTCTTGAATTTGCAATTCAAATTATTCATGGCTAGTGTTCCCAGATACTGCCACAAATTTATAGTTGCAGGTTGCATTTTCTGTGTTTTATCAAGGTGGTTTTGCAATGTTTCTTGCTCTTTTTCTTCTTTCGTTGCATTGCAAAACATTATTTTTGTTAAAAAAGAACAAAGAATATTCATTAGCAAAATATTATTTTTGTTAAAAAAGAACTGAGAATATTCATTTCTCTGACAGTGCTCCTTGATAAAGCATGAGCTTATGCTGTTAAGAAACACTCCCAACCATTTGAAATTTGATTACATGGTTTCCGTGGCACAACATACAAGTCAAACAATTACATCACAGATCAGGAGATTACCATAATAGTATGCTAGATTTAGACAAGTTGACTCGGGGATGAGAATATCCTATTGAAATAGATAGCTGTTTTATGTTATTCAGAATTTTGCTTAAAAGTGTAATGACTATGTCTTGCTGATCAACACATTTGGTTGCAGGCAAAAAGGTGAGCAAGGCTCCTAAGATACAAAGACTAGTCACACCCTTGACCCTCCAAAGAAAGCGCGCAAGGATTGCACAGAAGAAGAAGAGAATTGCCAAGGCCAAGTCAGAGGCAGCCGAGTATCAGAAACTTCTTGCCTCAAGGCTGAAGGAGCAGAGGGAGCGCAGAAGCGAGAGTCTGGCCAAGAGGAGGTCCAAGCTCTCTAGCGCCAAGCAATCCGTCGCAGCATAGGCCTCTTTAGAATATGGTGAAGGTTTAATGGTCGTCACCTTAGTTTTTGGTAGCGATATCCCATGATGCTATTTATGATTATATATTCGTGTGGTTTTGCCAGTTCAAGTACAGTGTTAGCTGAACGCTTTCGATGTTTTCTTAATATTCTGTTTTGACATTTTACTTAGAGTTAAAATGAATTTTTGTGACCAGTTTGCGTGGTAACATCAATTCTATTTATTGAAATGCCCCTACTTGATTGGAATGATAATGCAGAAGCCTGCAGGGACATTAGAGGACACTATCTTTAATGCATACGATTCACTTAAGAATTGGATGG
>QFDD01006720.1:0-16068 GCA_006871305.1 Vachellia collinsii
TATATATATATATATGGCACATGCTTGGCAAAAGATCATGTTCCGCATGTCATATCTTTCAGAATTGAAATCTTTACCTTGTGACTATATGTCTAATTATTGGAGAGCAGATGCTATCATTTACAAATAATGTAAATCTATAATCTGTAAATCCACTGATGTTTAATTAGCAAGTACTTTCAATTGAAAATGAAATGAAATTCTCAATATAAGTGTGGGGAAAATTGGTAAAAAAATTCCTACTTGGAAAAATTTATTGGGAAAATGGGCTTACATTGAAATACCGGCATTTTTTCTTTATAAAAATATATAATAAAATTTCTTACCAAATTCTTTTGTGCAATATTTTTATATATGCAGATTGCTCTGTGTTAAACCATGACTTTGACGCCAAGCAAAATAATAATAAAGAAAAGTTGAAAATGCATTTGATTCTGAAAGTTGGAGACAAACAACGAAATATCTGAATTGTACAGTAACCTTTAGACTTCTACTTAATTTAAGAATTCAAGAAAGCAAGACATTATCTCTTGCAACCATTTGAACGGTACATTCCTGTTGAAAACCAAATCAAATTTGAATTATAATCTTTCCCTATTTGTTTCCTATGATCATGCTTAGGATTGGGAGGGAATATCTTGTCTTTAATTCTGATTGTAATCCCTGATTGTGCTCCCTCTAATTAATCCTCCAGTGCCTATATATTTACATCTCGTTCTCTCAATGAAAATAACAATTTCAGAGTGATTTAGTATTCAATCATGGTATCAGAGCACTCTGGGTTCAATCCGAACTCAATGACTCATCCCTGAGTCCTCCTGTCTATGCGAAACTGAGAGAGAGTGAGAGCGAAACAGTGAGCGCACGTCTGGTGAGAAACCGTGCGTATGTTCGAGAGAGAGAGAGAGAGGGGAGAGGGAGAGGCGGTCCTTGATCTCCCAAACCGGACGTCCGTTGACGACACCGCCCCAACTAGACACCTCAGACGCCGTCGATCGGCCATTTCCCAGAACCCGACAATGATCTGAGCCGCGCGTGACACTCACGCGCCAACACAGCTCCCTGCGCGTGAAAGCCACGTGCCGCCCCTGCTGCAATTCAGAAGATGGATTCGGCTGACTTTCCTCCCCTTTTTGGATCTGTTCCAAGACGCCCAGTCAATATAGGTGTAACTCCCATGGCTCTAGTGAGTGATATAGGGCTTGAAACTCGCCCTAACAACTCCTCATCTACCTCTTCTTCAACTAAACCTGAGATGGCCCAAGAAGTAGCATCTACTGGAGAGACTCTATCAATGGTTATTAACCACAAGCTCAATGGCAGTAACTATCTGCAGTGGTCACAAAGTGTGTTGATGTATTTGCGAGGAAGAAGGAAGGAGAAATATATTAATAGTCAGGCACCCCAGCCTCTTCCGACGGATCCAAACTCTGATACGTGATTTGCAAAAAATAATCAAGTAATGATTTGGTTATGTAATTCTATGACTCTTGAAATTAGTGAAGGTTATCTGCTTGCTAAGACAGCAAAAGAAATATGGGATGCAGTGAAACACACGTATTCCACTTTTGACAACACTACAGCCCTAATTCAACTAAGAAGGCAACTCAGAGAGCTGAAGCAAGGCAGCTCGACTGTAACCTAATACTACAGCACTTTGATGCGTATATGGCAACAACTAGACCTCTTTGGAGTTCACCCATAGAAAGATGTTGATGATGCTCAGTATTTTAGGCAACTGGTCGAAAAGGATCGAACAATTGATTTTTTGTTGGACCTTACAGATGCCTTTGAGGAGGTAAGGGGCAGAATCATGGGGTTTGAAACCATTACCCTCCTTATTTGAAGTATTCAACATGGTGAAGTTTGAGGAGAGTCGAAGACAGCTCACCCAAGACACTCAACCTCTTGGGGAGGGTTCGGCACTTTGCTACAAAAGGTCCTTCGTCATATGAACACCATGAAAAGAAAGGCAATAAATAGTGCAATCATTGCAATAAGAAGGGACACACCAAAGATGAGTGCTGGAAATTGCATGGAAAACCTTCCAATAGGCAGAAACCTCGACAAGATGGGAAAAGCCATCACGCCTCATCTAAAGGAAAAGAGGAGGGAGAACGCCTGAGCAAGGAAGAATTGCAAATGCTGCAAAGGATCCTCGACAAACAGAATAAGTCAAAACCTAACCCCAATGTGAACTTAGTGCAATCAGGTAACTCTATTATAGCTCTTAATGCAATGATGACTTGTGTGGACACTTGGATAGTAGATTCTAGAGCAACAGATCACATGTCTAGTAACAAATCTTTATTTAAGGGTATCAAATATTGCCATGAGAATCTCAGAGTAAAGGTGGCTAATGGATTATAATCAAAAGTTGAAGGCATTGGCACTGTAGCGTTATCTAAACATCTGGAAATTCACAATGTCTTATTTGTGCCTGCCCTCACATGCAATTTAATTTCTGTAAGTAAACTTGCTACCAATCACAACTGTTTGGTGATTTTTAACTCAAAAACTTGTGTATTTCAGGATTTGACATCGGAGAGGAGGATTGGAATTGCTGCTAAGGAATGGAATGAACTCTATTATCTTGAAGTTTCAAAGACCGAGGATAATGGAGCAAGGAGGGTATTGGTTAGCTCCAATTCTAATAATAAAGATGTACGTTTGTGGCATTCTAGACTAGGCCACCCCAATTTTAATTATATGAAGCATGTATTTCCCGATTTATTCAATAAAGACTCTACTCCTTTTCATTGTGAAACCTGTCAATTGGCTAAGCAAACCCGATCTTCCTACTCGCAACAGAACTATAAACCTACAGCACCTTTTACCTTAATCCATAGCGATATATGGGGACCTGCAAAAACGAAAACTCTAAACCAAGAGAGGTGGTTTGTCACATTCATTGATGACCATACTCAGATTACATAGGTATATTTAATGAAAGAAAAATCTGAAGTGCTGCAAATATTCTAAAAATTTCACTCCTTTGACAAAACTCAATTCCACACCTCCATTAGTGTTACGGAGTAACAATGCCAAAAAATACTTGAGTCGACCCTTCAGAAAGTACCTTGATCAGCAAGGGATTCACCATCAAACCTCTTGTGTTTACACACCCCAACAAAATGGAGTTGCTGAAAGGAAAAATAGACATCTCTTAGAAGTAACCCAAACCCTTATGATAGAGCGAAATATTCCAAATGTGTTTTGGGTCGATGCTGTGTTAACTACAACTTACCTCATCAATAGGATGCCCTCTAAAATCCTTAACTTCAACACTCATATTCAATGCCTTCTCGAAACATATCCAAACTCCCCTCTCATATCCACCATACCCCAGAAAGTGTGTAATCTTTGTGTATAACCACAATGGAGGAAAACTAAGTGGTAGGGCTGATAAATGTATCTTCTTAGGATACTCTTCTACTCAAAAAGACTACAAGTGCTATTGTCCCACTACTTGAAAACTTACAGTATCTAAAGATACAATCTTTTATAAAGATGATGCCTACTATCCCAAATTGTCCATTCAGGAGGAGAATAATTGTGTGGAATGACTAATTTGGGAACCTGAACCAACAAACTAGCCTAAAAATCCTACTTCGATTGAGCCTGGAATCCCAGACATATCCATACTAATAAACCAACTCACATAACCTAGAATTCCAGATACACCTATACCATCATATCAGCCTGAGCCTCCAACCCCAACTTCTCCAAGCACACCTCAAACTGTGGAAACCAATGCTGAAATTGACACTGGGGTGGCTGGACAATCAAGTTCCATTGAGATGACACCGCAGGGTCATGAGGAAGAAAGCAACAATAGAGTTCTAAACATTCCACGGCAGCACCATGACTCTAATCCAACGTCAAATCCTGAGGAACTCACTTAGCCTATTGCACTCAGAAAGGGGGTAAGATCTTGTACTCAGCATCACATTCAAAGATTTGTCTCATATGGCAATTTATCTGCTAGAATGCAGAGTTTTGTGGTGAATAGTGCACAGATCAAAGTATCAAATACATTCCAACAAGCTATGACCGACTCTAATTGGAAACAAGTAGCGGAAGAAGAGTTAAGGGCCTTGAAGGAGAACAAAACATGGTAGGTCACCACCCTTCCTAGAGGCAAGAAACCAGTTGGATGCAGATGGATCTTCACTTCAAAGTTTAATCCTGATGGAAGTATAAGTATAAAGCATGGTTGGTTGCAAAAGGGTATACTCAAACATATGGAATTGATTATCCAAAAACCTTTGCACCTGTGGCGAAGTTTAACACCATCAAAGTCCTTCTGTCTATAGCTGCCAACCTTGATTGGTCTCTACATCAGTTAAATGTGAAAAATGATTTCCTTAATGGAGATTTAGAGGAGGAAGTGTACATGGAGGTACCAAATGGAGTAATAGCTCCAAAGAACTCCGTTTACAAACTCAACAAATCTCTATATGGCCTGAAACAATCTCCACGGGCATGGTTCGATAGGTTTGCTAAAGTAATCAAGAAGTTTGGCTATACTCAAGGGCAGGCAGATCATACCCTATTTGTCAAACATGATGATGGCAAGATTACCATTGTAATTGTGTATGTAGATGACATTGTCATAACTGGGAATGATGAACGTTTGATCACACAACTCAAGAAGGGATTATCAAAAGAGTTTCAAGTCAAGGACCTAGGATAAATGAGGTACTTCCTCAGCATGGAAGTAGCAAGGACCAGGAAAGGAATCAATATGTCGCAACGAAAGTATACTCTTGATTTACTTCAAAAAACCAGGATGCTAAGAGTGAAACCAGATGAAACTCCAATAGAAGACTCTTGCAACCTTGAAGGTAGAGAGGAAGGAGTACCGGTAGATTTTGAGAGGTATAGAAGACTTGTGGGCAAGTTGATATACTCAACTCACAATTGACCAGATATAAGCCATGCAGTCGGAGTAGTGAGCCAGTTCATGCACCAACCTTAGGAAGAACATATGACAGCTGTATACAGAATCTTAAGCTACCTCAAACTCAATCCCAGAAGAGGAATTTATTTTAAAAGGGGAAGTGCCAAAAATATAGAGATCTATACTGATGCAAATCATGCTAGGTCTGTGGATAACCGAAGGTCTATAACGGGTTATTGCACATATATTTAGGGCAATCTTGTCACCTGGCGGAGTAAGAAACAAACAGTGGTGTCCAGAAGCAGTGCGGAAGCTGAATTAAGAGCTATGTCTCTTAGGGTATGTGAAGGAATTTGGATCATCAGGCTTTTAAAGGAGTTACGAATCCCATATGAAGGCCCCCTAGACCTCTGGTGTGACAACAAGGCAAGCATAGAGATGATCAAGAACCCTGTCTATCATGATCGAACAAAACATGTTGAAATTGATAGACACTTCATTAAAGAGAAAGTTGAAGGTGGCAACATCAGATTGGATCATGTACGTTCAACAGACCAAGTTGCAACCATCATGACCAAGCCTCTCGCTTGAGTCAAATTTGAAGGCCTTCGAAACAAGCTGAGAATGATAGATATATATTCTCCAACTTGAGGAGGAGTATTGAAAACCAAATCAAATTTGAATTATAATCTTTCCCTATTTGTTTCCTATGACCATGCTTAGGATTAGGAGGGAATATCTTGTCTTTAATTCTGATTGTAATCCCTGATTGTGCTCCCTCTAATTAATCCTCCAGTGCCTATATATGTACCTCTCGTTCTCTCAATGAAAATAACAATTTCAGAGTGATTTAGTATTCAATCAATTCCCACATGATGAAATGAAATTTCAGTAAATCCTGGAGAGAGTAAAACATTAAATCAACATCCAAATATTAAATTAGCAAAAATATAATTGATGGAAAAGAGTTCTTATTCATAAAATGAGGGTGAGGATCGAATCTTTTCCATTCCGAGTCCTCTATTCATACAAACATTTTCTGTCAAAATGATTTCATCCAAAGGCTTCCCCAGAAAGCTACATGGTTTCATACCCCTCAAAAATATTTCTTTTCATAAGAAACTAACCCATGAACTCCACCTTCCACCTGTGCTGCTCCAGATCGGACCTGTTCAAGCCAAAACAAATAATTTACAACATAAATTACTATGAAATCTCAAGCATATCAGCATGTACACAAAAAACTTTGGCTTCTAAGTTTTGCAAGTTGCAGAATCAAAGGAATGCACATAAAGGGAGTTCCCATCTCTTCCTTAGATTCAATGCAGGGATAAGGTATTGATCCTAGATTCTTGAGATGCGCTTAAATTATTTGTTTTGGAACACAAAAACGCCAACACAACAAATATCCAGAAAAAAGTGAAGCCATTATAAATCTATCCTAATTTATTTTCATTGTAACCCCTTTTCTCAGCTCAAGGATACAGTAGCTTGAAAAAAAAGGCATTACAGAATTTTAGAATTTCACCACCTCCACGGGCAAGATTCATGACAACTAGTGAGTTCATGTTATTGATGAATGTGCATTCAAAAAATGACCTATCTTGGCTGTGAAAATGCTTCATCTCTAAAAAAAATTCAGCAAGGCATCCGCTATTGTTAATAACCAGGGCAAGAAATAGATTAAGTGCGGGTGGATCACTCATACCTCTACCCTCAACACCTTGGATCTTAGAAGATCATGAGCAGCCTGCAGAGAGGAGGCACCGAGATCTTGGAACCCTTGCTTGACTGCTTGCAGGGTGTATGGTACGAACTTCAAGACCGAACCCTTATCTTTAACTGCTCCAACAACACCCTGAGCAATTTTTAGCTTCGCAGTATCACCCAAGTATCTTGCATCACTACCCTTAGTCATAGCTTCTAAAGAGCCCATTCCTCGGTACTTTTTGACACGTACACCATTCTGTTACAATGTACTAGAATATTAAATCTCCATTTCACATGAACAAGTCATCATTCCAGAGAAAGAAGTAATAAACAATCAGCACAAGAAAAACAAGCTCAACTACTAAGCCATTGCAGAATTATTAGACAGCAAATAGGAGAGCATGGGAAATAAAAGAATGTATTAAGAATTTAATTAGATGTAACAACATATTGTCTTCACTAGCAAATATACAAGTATTCATGTCCTTCTTAATTGTGGTGTGTTCAAAACATGTATTTGCTCTCACTAAAATCATAGTTTTGATGGTTTTCAACATGTAACCAAAATCGCACTAAATCACTGCATGAGAAGCTAATTTTCATGCAGTGATTTATCCTTCTCTTTGAAAGTTCTCCTTTAAATCTCACAGTGAACTATGTTTTCAACTTAGCATCACATTAGTTCTATTATAAAGACAAGCATCACACAGCCTTCATTGCCTCTCCATCTGTAAAAGGGCCAGAAGTTGCCACTGACTACAGAATTTATCAAAACCCAATAACTTATGGCATTAGCAAAGTTTAAAGCTCCACATATATACAGACGTTTAATTATAACTCATAAACCTACCGGCTAGTGGTGACTTCTTTGACAACAGAACAAGCATGATCAATGCTTTATTTGTTTAGATTTCAATACCTGATACTCGTAAGCACCAGGAGCTTCAGTGCTTCCAGCCAAGAAGCTTCCCATCATCACAGTAGATGCTCCAAGCGTTAAGGCCTTAACAACATGACCAGAGTTTGAGATGCCGCCATCAGCAATAACAGGAACACCACTTTTATAAGCAATCGATGAGACCTTGTAAACAGCTGTTGCCTGACAAAAAGGTAAAACACAATCGGAAGTTTCAGCTTTTCGTCATTCAGAAAATAGTTAAGAGGGGCAGAAATCAAGAGGGAATAAAAGGAAGAGGAAAATTTGAGCTGTAGTTATGATTCATACCTGTCCTCGCCCCACTGCACAAACCTCTTGGGTAGTACATATAGATCCAGACCCCATTCCAACTCGCAGACCATCAGCACCAGCTTGAATCAAATTGTCAGCTTGGTACATGGTAACAACATTCCCACCGATAACATCTAACTCTGGATACTTATTTTTTATGTATTTTATCATCTCCAACTGATAGATAGAGTTCCCTTGAGAACTATCCAAGACTACGACATTCACTCCAGCCTTTAATAGGTATTCCAATCTTTCTTTGTCACTCTCCCTTGTGCCAATTGAAGCACCCACCAGCCATTTCCCATCCGCCCCAACCGAACCCGCTGCCAGTTTAGGATACCCTTTAATCCTTTCAACATCCTCCTTCGTCACCAAATCCAACACCTCGTTGTTGTTTATCAAAGGCACGAAATTTGACTTCTTCTCCTCCAAAAACGCATTGATTTGTCCTAAATCAAAGCTCGACGGTACTGAATCCGATGAGTTCACCATATAGTCATATATCTTCACCTCTTTATCGTTTAGTTTCTGCCAATCCAACTTCGAGACATAACCCAAAAGCTTAGATGTGGAATTACCCGACTCAGTAACCAAAACATATGGTGAGTCGCCAAAATCATCAGGCGATTCAATCCTCCCAGAGGGTGGTTTGAAGACAGGGTGGGAGAGAATCGGCACTCGACGGTACTTAGCGGAACGTACCATGGCAGCCTGATCAGACGGCGTCGTATTAGAGTGGATAAAAGCGATACCGCCAAGGGCAGCCATGGCGACGGCCATGTGAGCTTCGGAGACGGTGTCCATCGGAGAAGCCACACAGGGGATATTTAGAGGAATATTACGACTGACTCTGGTGGCGAGCTGGACGGCGTCAGTAGGAAAGTCAATATAGTGAGGGAGAAAAATGACGTCGTCATAGGTGTATGAATAACCCTGGCAGAAGAGCTTCTCGGCAGTGAAGCCGTCCTCAAACGGAGGCGGTGTGTAGTCCATTATCGGCGGTAGTACGCTGTGTTCGGCTAAAGAGTAGGGTTCACCGAAGGGGAGAGAGAAGGACTACGTTTTTTTTCCTTTTTTAGCAGAGAAAGAGAGCGACTTCACTGCACAAAATAAGAAGAAACAGACAAGGAGGGAGTGCGAGAGAACTGTGAAGATTTGGGAAAGATGACCCTCAAAGAGGGAAGGAGATGAGGTAGGACGTAGGGAAAGCTTGAACGGAGAATCGATGGAGGCAGAGGAGAGCGAGAATGAGAGAGGGCCGAAATCACGACGGCGACGCACGAGTGTAGGCTGAAAGTGGAACTGGAGACTGAAGAGTGAAAACCAGCCTAATAGGCTTAGCTTTGAAGTTGGAGCCCCCACGTTAAACGCACAGCATCATGAAATATAAAGGGAGAATATGTCTACACACTTTTTTTTCGCTGTTTTTTTTTAATCTTAAAAGCCAAAACCAAATGGCAAAATGGAAAATTAATCGAAAAAAATTAAAAAAGTCTTGCTTTTGATTCTATAAATCTTAAAAGTCAAAACCAAGTGAGTGTTTTGATTTTTTTTAAGTGATTTTAAGTAATCTTAGAGATAAATATATGAAAATAATTTCACTCAATTCATATGAAAATGTTTTTTATTTATTTTATATATATATATCAAATAATTAAGATCTCACAGATATTAACTAATATTTTATATTCAAATTTGAATTTTGTAAATAGAATCAATTAATTCATATGTGAAATGGTTTGAGGAAATTACTTGCTATCTATTTATATTTATTTATAAATCTAAAAGTTAATTGAAGTTTTAAAATTAATTTTGCTGAATCTAAGAATCAATTATTATAAAATAATGAGCAAGGCAATTAGCATCTCTTTATGCAAAATCGATAAAAATCAGGAAAAATCGTTATGATGTTAAAAAAAATGTAATCAATATTAGTGTATACACAAGTTGTATCATGTACACTCCATAATCAAAAAGCTCTAATAATATCTTTTAAAATTTTTCTCTCATCTTTATTTATTCTCTTCTATAATTTTCGAGATAAGGGAAGACCTGTAGAAGATAACTAAAGAATTAGATAGAGTACAAATGATCTGGTTCATACAGTGCACGTAAGAATTTCTCTCAATAAAAAATCATATAACAAGTAATTAAATACGTTGTCATTTTCTACGGAAAAAATCTGTTTAGATTGATGGTATAAACTATTTTTCAAAAGTCATTTACTATATACGAGATAAGAATATGAATAAAGTGTTATTTCACTTGTGTGAGCATGTTTCTATTTCTATAATGCTAAGGCAATTAAAATCAATTAAAAAAACACTTCTACGTAAATCGAAACAAAACGTCACTCACATGTTTATCTTAAATTACGAAAAATCATTTAAAAAAAACTAATTCAAACAATCGCCATGTTCTAAAGCTTCGCATTCTATAAGTTAAATAAATTAGTTTTAATGAAATAGTAAATGTAAATACTTAAATGTAATATATTAAGTTTTTCTAATTTCAAAAAATGTCAAAGTCTCTTGTATTTAAGAGCAGGGTAGTATTATCCAACATGGTGTGAAAGTTTTTGTTTTAAAAAATGTAAGGTCTAAATGGTAAGCACATCTGGGTGCACATTCTTTTTTACATAATTACCTAACTTGTCAATTTTTAAAATTTCTACATTTGCTTAGAAACTCACGCTCTAGTCTAGTGGCTGAGGCTTTATTGATGATCTCCTTTGCACATTTTTTTTAACAATTTTACCTCTAATGCTTGACAAGAGAACAATTAAATGAACTAATATATTTATTATTTTTTTAAATTAATTTACTTGATTTATAAACTGATAGTTTAATATATAATTTAATGATACATATAAATATTTCAAAATATATGTTATAATAGTAATTTATTTAACTTTTTTAATCTTCTGTAAAAGAAAGTCACATGACTAATACATTAGAGGTAGTACAAGATCAAATTAAAACTAAATTACGTTTAATGTTTTGGGCATATCTAGCTTAGTGCTCTGTTTGGCAGTAACAGAGAGAACTTTTAGCATCCAAAGGTGCCAAGCACAGTCAAGAAGACCTGTAAAGCATGCTTATATATGTATACTTCCATTATCTTTTAAAGCATCGTATTCCTATAATCCTATCCCACATTAATGTTGCAAATTCTATTCAATTCATTTCTTTCTTAATGTAGCAATTTTTAATATATCAATCAAACTAAAATATAGAAAAGCGTATGAAGTTGATTTTGTGAGGGGAAAAAATAGTTTTCTTTTTTTAAATGTACACTTTCAATGCTGAGTATGTTCGCAATATCGAAGTGAAGATAGTCGTCTGTGTTACTTACAAAACCCAAAATTACATACATCCCTTATTTATTTCCACTTACCAAAAAAAAAAGAAGGGAAAAGTGTTGCCTCTTCTGATATGGTTGATATCCAAAAGTGGTCCCTTCTCGGTAGGTATTGTTTGGTTGGGGGTTTTTGGAGGGCGGTTAGGGTAGGTTAGGAGTGTGATGAAGATAAATATGTTTGGTTGGGAAAAATGTGGGGAGGTGAGGTGTCAATTTTTGTCCTTTTCCTCACCCTCCCCTCCTCTCTCTTAACCTCCACAATTGGAGTTTTTTTGGAGGGGAGAGGAAATTGTGTTTATAATATGATTAAATTACCCATGTTATTTTTACAGTATTCCACCTGCTACCCTTAGTATTTTCAAACCCTTTTTCCCCTTTCCTTCTGCAGCCTCCATGCTGCACAGCCGCACCGTTTTCTCTGCTTCCATTTCCTCTTATGCACCATGCCTAAAGCACGATCACCAACGGAAGATGGAGAGTGGTGGTCAAGGGGAAAGACGAGTGCGTTAGTCGATTTTCTTTTATCCTCATCTCGTTTAGTTTTGATGGCCACTAATTCCTTTATTACCCGAGAACGTTGATTGTGAGCAAGAGTCAACCTGGCTCTTTCTTCTTTCTCATAAAACTGCTCTTGACCCCTTCATCTCTTCTCTCTATGCCATACAATCCTCCTCCATAAGCCTGACACGTTACTACCTCCATATTCGATATTTGAGGCCCTTCCCCAAGTTTCTTATTACCCTTGTTCCATTTTCAATGATAAAATGTTTTTTTATACAACAACATCATTAAATATAAAATAAGATTTTAAAATTAATATTATGTTCTTTTAAAGATTATATAAAATTATTTTATCAAGTAATACGATTTTTTTTAATTCAAACATTTTATAAAAATGTTATTTTAATATAAATATTATGAATAAAAAGAAAAAAAAAATCATAAATAAAATTATAAGGGCAAAACTGTCAATTTAAAATTTATTCCCCTTACTTCCCCTTCTGAATCAAACAACAATTATTAAAATATCTCCCCTACCCTCACCTCCCTTTGAACCAAACAAAGTTTATAACCTCCCCTCTCCTAACCTCACTTACATTTAATTAACCCCACCTACCATTTCCTCCATTGAACCAAACAAGACCTTAAGCTCTACCAAATCAGTCATACAAAAAGTGGCATCCATCATAGCCTGTTCAGAAAATTAATAGTTAATAAATATTGATGTTAATACCAATAATCAATACTTAATGCAAAGCAATAAATATAAATACATAATTATTCATTTGTGTTACTCACTGGGATCAACTGCAACCAGCATGGCTATCCCTCCAAAGTCACATGATGCACCACTAGCTTTGCTGACTTGCCAGTAGCTATTGAAAGCGTATGATGCATGAGCAAACACAGAATCAGGCGAGAAGCACGGCCCATTGGGTTGTATTGGTCCACAATCAGCACCGGACCAACACGCATAGTTCATGGCCTCTTGCATGATCGGGTCCGGAACCGAGGGCTTAGCCACGCACCACAAGGCCGCAACCGGGGCAACGTATGGTGGCGGCGGCACAGTCGGCGGTGGATAAATTATTGGCGGCTGAAATACTGTTGGGCTAGGAACACTTCCACTTCCTGGGGATGGAAAAGTACTTGGTGGGCTAGGAAAACCGCCGCCGGTAGGGGACGGGAAAGTACTTGGTGGGCTAGGGAAAACGCTAGGGGACGGATAAGTACTTGGTGGGCTAGGGATGGTGCCTCCGCCGCTAGGGGACGGGACAATACTTGGTGGGCTTGGGATGGCGCCTCCACCGCTAGGGGACGGTATTGTATACGGTGGGCTTGGCTCAAAAGAAGGCGGGCTCATCCCTGGTGGGCCTGGATAAATTATTGGTGGGTTTATCACAGGCTCCGGTGAACCAGGGACACTGGTAGGTGGGCTTGGAATAATTTCAGGTGGGCCTGGAGGTGGGCTTTGGATGGGAAGAAATGGTGAGGCGTAGTAATAAGGAGCTGGTGGTGTGGGCAAGGATCCAGATGGGCTTGAAGGTGGGCCTTGAGCCGGAAGAGTTGGGCTGGGAACACCCGTGGAAGGAGGATTGGGGGGATATACACAGAACGGAGGCGAGCCATTATCCGGTAATGGGATTGGAGCGAGAGATTCGTAAGGAGGCAGAGAAAAAGGTGAGCTAAGGCTATAGGGTAATACGTTTGATGAATCGAGACCAAAATGCTTCATGTGCTTCAATTTCTTAGAATGCTTGTTGCTTGAACTCTTACGTTTACGCATTGTTGATCTTTCTGCATCTGCATTGGGGAAAGTAAAGAGGTTTATGAACTTATTCATCAGGTAATAAAATGTTGCTTGATCTCGATAATATCACAAAGCGCAATTGTTACTATCTTCTTCGGCGAGACATTGATCCATAACAACTCTTACACAGCAAATTCGGGTTGCTCGTGTATGTATGATCGGAAGTAGTAAAATGTAGATCAAAATATGGAATGAAAGAAGTAGGATTGTTGCTTGTGTATGTATGATCGGAATTAGTAAAATGAAGATTAAAATTATGAGATGAAAGAAGTAGGATTAACTCTAATTAGATGGGAATAGTGTAATTAGATTAGGGCTTACTTACCACAATGAGTGAGGGAAATAGCTGCTAGAGTGAGATAAAGAAGAAGAAAGCCAGCTCTTAATCTCAAGTAACCTCTGCTTGTTCCCATGACCCACCCTCTTCGCTTCAAACTATGGCTTTATCGTGTCAATTTCAATCCAAATTCCAAAGACCAGAAGATGGTACAGTAAAGGGTAGGATTGTATACATGTAGAAGGTTGGTTAGCTTTAAAAATGGTTGGAGTGAAGGAAGAGTGGGGGTGACGGAATACAAGTGTTTCTGTTCGGGGATAAAGAATGATTCTTTGGGCGGCACAACTTGTCTTTGCTGGAAGATGCATGAATGAAGAAATGCTAAAATTGCAGAAAAGTTGAAATAAATGTGTTTGTTTCAAGGGAATCAGTAGTTCACTCACCGTCTCCTCAATAGTATTCTTTCTCTGCTAATTTCTTTAAAGCTCATTTCATAATGTTGGTGGTATATATGCTTGCTTCGCCACTGGAAAAGATGAAACTTGGGTTTTTAAAAGCTCTTTAGTTTTGCTTGCTTTTCACTCCTACCTCTCTCTCTTCCCCTTCTTATGGAGACACCAGCACCTCCTGGATAGTAGCGTGAGGAGGAGGCATTGTCTGGTCGATCCACTTTAGGAAAAGTATGTTATAGGCTGCCATATATCAGTCTTGCATTACTTGTCCATGTTTTAATTTGCTGATTTCAGAGTTGTATTGTTCACGCACTGGATGGAGGCTGCCATTTGAAGTGTATAATTCTAAACGAAACAGAGAAAGAATAAAGCTCGGAGATGCCAAGCAATGCAAAGCACCCCATCTCGAGAAGAACTAATTTGAAACACAACCCATTAACCCGGTCTCCGTCGTCTTCGCAAGGTGTGTGTATATATATAGAGAAAGAGAGAGAGTTGAGTTTTTTTATTTCTACCTCATGTTTCGGTCTCGAGTTGTTAATTATTCTACTCCTCTTCTTGGTGGGTATGGATGATATGATAGTGTAATAAACCTTATAGTGGAGTTGGTATTTGTCTCTGATATTTGTCTCTGATATTTGTCTCAGATGTCCAACTTTTTCCCAACTCATGAAGCTCATTAAGCTGCTACCCTGTTCAGTGTTAGAAAAGTTTCTCCAAGAGACATGTTCAACAATTTCTAATGCAAACTTAAATTATTCACAGCCATTTTTTTAGTCCAAACAAGTGCAGCAAAGATCTTCTTTATTCTTGGGCGCTCAATCTGCCCAAATAGGTGGAACTAAGTATGATTAATGTTAAAACATGTTGGGGACAGAATAAGAAACTTTGCATGATTGGAAGGAAACAAATGTAAATCCATCTTAATTGTATTGGCTCTCCAGTGCCATATCGTGACCACAAAAGTATTTACAACACGACTCCCATACGCGCGTCTGTGTGCTTTCCTCTTTGAATGAGTTCGTACTACCTCCTTTAGGCGCATAAGCACTCTTCTTCTTCATATACAGGGGAACTTCTTTTCAAAAGAAGAGGGCTGTTCAGAACAAACAAAAATGGAGAATCTTCCCTCAGATTGCAGGAAGGCTATCCAAGATTTGGAGAGGAGCTGTGAGCTGGCCACTTAGCATCCCGTTATTGCCCCTTCACTGTCCACATATCAATTTATTGCCACATCATCACTAACCTGACACCATTAATGCCATGTAAGCACTGTTGGGTTAGTTTTGTGAGTAGACTTAATTTTAGGGCCTAACTTTGTTAAACTGGGAAATTTGTTTGGCCTAACTTTATACAAGTTTTTGAAGCACGAGGACATACTTGAACGTGGGTACTCCAGTCTCCAGAACACTTGAAAACCCTTGAGCCTGAACTGTGGACAAAACACAAAAACCCATACTCAATCCTGAAACATAATTTTATTTAAAAGAATAGAAAATGGTAGGTCAGAGTCAGAGGCTATTTCGGTTGAAAAACTATTCATTAAAGGAAGACACATTAGATTTTTATAGATTTTCTTGACACAAGATAGAGGATCATGACAAGAGGCACATCCCCAGTAGCATTTACATGGTGGGGCCTCTGTTCCTACCTTCCTTTTCTCTGTAGTAGAGATTTTTATTTCCATTGATACACAATCCACCAGCAGAATTTTGAGAATTACACTGTTTAGGAACTGCATGATCATCAGTAAATGAATGGCAACTACTTGAGATATTCAGAGACAGCATATACTTATTCTTCTACACTCTAAGTCTCCTGGTCTAG
>QFDD01006721.1:0-15818 GCA_006871305.1 Vachellia collinsii
CGTTACAAACTTGAGAGGGTTTCATAAATACCCTGAAAGTTTATGGGGTTCTCAAGTACCCACCGTTACAAACTTGAAAGAGCCTGTGTATGTATTACATTGAATATGTGGCTGTAATGGTTTTCCAAGTACCTGGTTAAACTTGGATGATATAGTGAATTGTAAATCTCAGAAGAGTCTGAGGACTGGACGTAGGTCAGAGAGGACCGAACCAGGATAAATCTCTATGTGCTTATCTTTCTTTCATCTTCACTAATTTCTAATGATTCCATTCTTACTCTATCCAATATCATTATCTATGTTTTATCAACTTATGATTTGGATAGTTTGATTAATCAAGGTTTGAAAAGAAAATTTTTGAAACACCCAATTCACCCCCCTCTTGGGTGTCGGCCATTCTAACATCATTAATTTCATGAGGTTGACAAAATTCATCGTCCTCTTCCTCTACACCCTCTCCATCTGTCCTTTCTTCAGTAATCTATTCATCATCAAAATGAATATCATCAAAATCATAATGAGAAGATCTACTATTTTGCTTTCTTGTTAGCTTCAAATTGCACATGACAAATGCTAAGTCATTCATCTTCTTTTGATGCAAACAGTTTCTTTTCTTGGTATGGATCTAAACAAAATTGAAAAAAGAAACTTCATTGCTATTGTAATCTTAAAGCAAAATCATTTTGAAAATAAGAAAAAAGGTTATCTTACCATCTCAAAAGCACTCCAATTACGTTCACATCTAGAAGAGCTATAGCATAAGCTAAGAATGTGAATTGCAATTTTTTTTAAGTTCTGGGCATCCATCTCCATAGGAATCCTACCGAAGGCAATTTTTTTCTTAGTGCCTGTGTAGTGTCATGCCCAAAAATATCTCTTGCATAATGAAAATAATCTAATTGATACTTGATTTTGTTTCGTTGATCTTGATCCTCAACAATTCTTGATAAACATTCATATAATCCTTGTTTAATCTTATATTCAGGTTTAAAATTAGTGTTATAATCGAAGTAAGGATTGAGGTATTATGGTGCTGCATGTAAAGGCCTATGTAGTTGAGCTTCCCACCTCTCATCAATTATATTCCATACAAGCTCATAACTGTACAATCAATAGGCAAAAAAGCCATTTAAGTTTCAACCAAAAAACACACAAATAATCATGTTATAAAAAAACATAAAGATTGCATTAATAAAATTAAATATAAAAAATTAATTTAATACGTACATCTTTTTAACATTATTAAAATTTTGTTTGATTTTTTCCTTTGCACTTTCCATTGCTTTATATATGAAGCCCATGGCTGGCTTTTCTTCTAAGTCCACTAAGCGAAGAACTTTAACATGAGGAGCAGCAGCTTTAAGGCATGCCATAATATTCTTCCATAAGTTAGTGTCCATAACACTTCTTGCCACTTCCTTTCCATCATTAGTAGATTAAAATTTGCTATCCTTCCACTCTTGAGAATTAAACAAACTTATGAGTGGTACTTTTTGATCACTAAAACATGACAAAGTCAAATACGTAGTGACAAATCGAGTTGCAGCAGGCCTGATTAAATCCTTGCCATTTGTATATTTTCTCAAAAGACCAATGAGCATTGATCTTGTATAAATATATGTTGTGATTCGTCTACCCATGCCAATAGTTTCTTTATGCAATGCAATTTTTTTTTCAAAATCCTCCAACATCAAGTTAATACAATGGGCTGCACATGGGATCCAATACAAATGTTTCCTTTTTCTCCATTATTTTTTGCCTAGCTGCTTTATAATTTGCAGCATTATCGGTTACTATTTGCGCCACGTTTTTCTCCCCCACCTTATCCACAACTTCATCAAGCATATCAAATATTTTATCAGCAATTTTAGAAATTTCAAAAGTATCCAATGAATACAAAAAAAAATTGTCCTTTTTGACTATTCACTAAAAAATTACAAATTGAGCGCCTCTTTCTATCATTCCATCCATCAGATATTATGGAACAACATGTTGTTGTCCATTCACTCTCAAAGTTCTCAAGCATGACCTGTGTATTCTTTACTTCCAGGTTTAAGTATTTTTCTCTTATCTCATGATAAGAAGGAGGCTTAAATCCTTGACTGAATCTCCCTATAATTTCACACATCTTTGTGAACTCAGGATTTTTTATACAATTAAAAGGGATGGCACTTGTATAAAAAAATCGAGCTACTTGTTGACAAGCTTCTTCCCTGAGGTCTTTTTTAAACTTTTGATTAATGGTTGACTGCGTGTTGCCTAGTCCTTTGCTATTATTTTTTGAATTCTTCAAAAAACTCATAAGCCCTCTCTCTACCTTTTGAGATTCAACTTGTGCTCCTTGACTTTCTTCTTCATCGACATCAACCATTGTCTTTTCTTTTTAGTTGAAGCACATTTTGCTTCATAAACATGTTGTAGGATTGTGGTCTTTACTTCCTCTGGAACATTAACACAAGCTTCAACATCTATCTTAGTACATGCTAGATGATGTTTGAATCTGTAAATGCCACCACTAACAATTTTTCCACAAAAATTGCACTTTACTTTTTTATTATTCCCTTCAACTTCCATCCCATGTTTCCATCTCATATCAGATCTATTACCAGGATAGTTTTTTTCTTGCAGCAATAACTTTCTCCCCAATATCTTCCCTTACATTTGAAGACATCTTCAATTTAATATATTACCTACTTAATAAGTAGTCAAAAGAAATTCTAAGATAAAAAATAATCCAAATGTAATCAATAAACTAACAATTAAAAAAAAGTGTTAAACGTTGGAAAGGGTCCATAAAAAACAATGAAAAGGTTCACTCAAAAAAAAAACAATTACAAGGTCAAATAAGATGTTAGAGTCATAGGTCCTTCAACTACACCCATTCATTGTTAAACATTGAAAAAGGTCCATGAAAAAACAATAAAAAGGTTCACTAAGAAAAACAATGAAAAGGACAAATAAAATGTCAGAGTCAGAGTCAGAGTCACACCTTCTGACGAATTCCGCCTTCTCCTGTTCATGTTCCTTGCAAAATGTCTTTCGCTGCTACTCCCTCCTCTTTTCACGCCCTCACGTTTCTCTATTAAAAAAATAAATTATCAGATTTCAAAACAATTTGCTTTTCCGCTCTTCTCTTTCCTTCTCCCTTTTAGTTCTTTAGCTCCTCAGTTCAACTCAGAGCACCAATTTGCTCTTTCTCTTCTCTCTTCCTTTCTCTCTTCTCCTTCTTTCTCTCTTCAGTTCAACTCACAAATTTAAAAAATCCAGTAACCAAAGGCACACATCTATGAGTGAAGAAGGAAAGAAGAAAGCTGTAAACTTGTGAAAGAAGATGGTGGCGGCAGCAATTCAGCAAAACGTCGATTCACAAGTTCAAAATAGGGTTGGGCTGGGTACCTAAATAAATAAGATTTCTTTTCTTTTTAAATTTATATTAGTTTGTATCTTTGTCTCTACAATTTCTTCTTTTTTTCTTCTTTTTTCCGGATTTTTTAGTCATCTACTTCCCAACTCTCTAACTCATTTAACTCGGTCTTAGAACAACGAGTTTAACGAGTTTGACTGAGTTAGACCGAGTTTATGCCTAAAATGATTTTATAAGTGAGCTAACTTGATTTCCTTAGCTGAAAATGCAAACTCGGTTAACTCGACGAGTTGACTCATGAGTTTAACAATATTGCTTATATGTCAAATTATAAGTTAGACAAATTAGTTTGAAAAAAATTACAAAATATAAATACTCTAAAATAATTTATTCAACTTCATTAATTGCTTCAAATTAGTTAATTGTGTTTTATATTAAGGATCGAATGTAGTATAAATTAAAAAATTAGATTAGTACCAAATGAAAATTGGAATATAATTTGGCTTGCAGAATTGAAATTTGAAAAGGCAATTTTTTTTGGGGGGGCAGGTTTGCAAAGCAAAGAAGAAGCATAAAGGGGACAAGTGGATAACATCTTAGATGAAGACGGGCACCAACATGATATTGTGAAATCCTTTGGCCACTGGAACCAAAAAATGTGGCAACTAGACAGACATTGTGAAGGAAAATCGGCCATTTCTTTTCCATCAATAGATTTTTTGGCTACCAAATGGACCTTAATATTGTATTTGGTTAGCTACTTAAAATTGGTGCCCCTTTATGTGCTGAAATATTTAAACAAATTGAAAGAAATGCAAGATAGTGTTTTATTTTGAAGATTTAAATAATTACTAAGAGATGGTGTGTCATCATCAGTGATTTGGTCAATGAAATTGCCAAAATGGAAGAATGTATGAGCAATTACAGCCATAACATCCTCCATTTTGGCACTTTATTATGCATTCAAAAGCGCTATGATTTAGATGAATCAATAATTAAAACCCATAAATTAAAACTTGCATTTTAATCCTCACGTTATTATTCATTTGATATTTCCAAAATTTTGGTTTAACTTTGAAAAATCATAACTAATTATTAAAAAAAAAAAAGTCATATGAGGGTGATCTAAAATTCTTTTGAAAGCTCTTGAAGTCCTTAACATGATAAAAATATCACCATAGCCTGATCCAATATAGATTAGTACAAGGTATTAATGTCTCTAAACTCGCTTTGATTTTCAAATAGATTCCGAGCCTTATCTTTAAAAGTCCATAACTCACAGCATATGCATCCAATTGACCTGATTTATGTAAAACCTCTATTAGTACATTTTTATGACCCTTAGAGACCAATTATAAACCACTTGAACACCTTCCATACTCTAGAATTAGCCAACCAAGTGAAATTTTAAAAACTTCCTTGTTTTATTATTCATTGGTCATTATTTACTTAATAAATTCTGAAATTTTGGTTAACTTTAAAAAATCATAACTAATTCTAAAAAAATCAAAATCAGGTGGTTCAAGTCTCCATTTAAAGCTTGTTCAACTATCTATAGGGAAAAATTACTCATTTATCCAATTTCATGCTCAATTAATACAGAATATTATGTGAAGATACACTGTTCATTTAGTCATTTTCTAATTTTTCAGATTTTTTCCCCAAAATTTTGAAAACCATAGCTTCTTCTGTACACATACAAATTAGTCAAACTATGACTCATTTTAAAGCTTGGAATGTGTACTATTTAAGTGGATAATTTCCTGAAATTTGGACTTCGTTTTCTCTGTTTTTTTACTGACGACAACTTAGGTGAACAACAAGGTTGTTGGAACCTTTTTACTACTTTTAAAACATTTGAATTCAACAATTCCATAAATACATATTGTAATATCTAGGTTTTCTATAACTAAAAATAAAGGTTAAATGGGTAGCTACAGATCAGTTAAGGTTCTAGAAAATAAAGAAAAATGAAAAGAGGGACACATGGAAGAAGACAAAAAAGGAAAGGGTCAAAATGTCATTTTGCCAAATGTAAAAAAAAAAAAAAAAGTAAGGGCAAAAAAGAAAAGTATGGACAAAATGGTCATTTTGTAAAAGTGAAGGGGCATTTTGGTAATTTTACATTGGATATAAAAAATTTCCCAAAAATTTAGAAATGAAAGAAATAATTCCTTGAGAAATATTTGAGGCAAAATAGAGGGTAATTTTACCATGGATATCAAAAATAATTTTTTATAAATTAATTAATATTTGGCTGATTAATTAATTTTTAGCTAAATATAATAATTCAAAATATCCAAAGGCCTCAAATATTTGATTTCAAGATGAGAAAAAATATCTTGGGAATTATATAAATTTATAAAATTGTTTCCAAGATAAAGTCAAAAACAATTTATCGGAACGAAAGGAAAAGATCCGAAAAATCTCTGAATTAGGGTCTTTACAAGAAAATTCATAAAGGACATTGTTCAAAAGCAAAATTAGAAAATAAAAATCGTGAAGGTATCATATGAATTTTGAGAATTTTTAATAACCCTACACCGGTCAAATGATCGGGGGATTCCCAAAAGCATTTCTAGAAAAAAGCACTCGGATAAAGTAGCTTTACAGTGATTCAAAGTAATTTCTTATTTATAAGTGATCATGGGGTCTAATTTTGCCACTTGTAATAATCTAATGAAAAGATGAAAAGTAGAAGAGATATTATAACAATATGGTAGAATATATCAGAGTAAAGTTGTCAAAAATGAAGAGAGGAAGAGGGAGAGATGGTGTGAAGAAGAGAAGGAAAAAGAGAAGGAAAATCATCAAAAAATCAAGGTAAATCCATGTTCCAACCATGAAAACTTCCATATTTCATGATTTCTAACACTCCCTTTCCATTTAATCAATTTAGTTTTGGTTGGAATGCTATATTTTCTGCTGTAAGTTTAGGTCCTACTAGGTTTTAGAGAGAGGAAATGAGAAAGAGTGGGACTTAGTTGAAACAAGTGTTAAAATATAACTATGCATGATTTGGAACCAATTGTAGTTGGTTCGTGTTGATTTGAGTTGTTTTGGAATTTTGGGCATGAAACCCTTATTTGTTGCTATTGGCTGAATTCATGATGGCAAGTGGAAGGTTGTTTTATGTTGAATATTGATTGAAAGTTGGTCTAGAAGTGTGATTATGCATGCGTATAGAAAGAGAAGTTGAAAAATCACACTTTTGCCAATTTTTCCATACCTCTCGGCCTGCAGGAGAAAATAAGGAAAGAGCGTGTTTTTGATGTTTTCGATACTTTCAATGGATTTAGAATGAAAAATTGTATGGGTTAGAAGTGAGAAAATAAATTTGGAACCATTGGAATTAAAATTGGAAAAATTAGAGTTCAAAGACCCTAAGTTGGAAGTAAGAGGTTTAGCCAAGTGTTATGAGTTGCAATGCATGCCAATGGATATGTATTGATATGAAATGCATTGTGATGATGTGTAGGCATTGAATTGTATCAAGAGACGACAAGTTCAAAAGGGCAAGAGAAATCCAAGTCCAAGCAAAGTTAAGCTTCCAAAGTAGCAAAATTACTAACTCTTGCATTAATATTGTCATTGATTGTTATTGATGATTTGTTGCCATGTTGTGTGCTAGTTATCTGCTATGTGAACATTTAATACTTGACTTGTGATATGTCTTGGCCAAGTGTAACTTGAGTTAGGAAAAAATGTTAGCAAAGTATGTTCATGCATGGCTAGTTAGCAAAGTTAGTAATAATTGTGTATATTAATGTATGTGTTAGTAATTGGTGCTATTGAGATTTTCTTAAAATCTCACTCTCCAAACAATAAAATCCTCTAAGCCAAAGCTCCAACAAAGACAAGGACAAGATGGTGGAGACCTAGAAGTGGAAGGATTCCCAGCATGTTATTAGTATAATGTTAATGTGGCGAAGAATGTATATATTGTGTGATAGAATGTTATGTTGGACTATGTGTGTAAACCGCAACTTTGATGCATACTTTATATGTATGAAGTGAATATGTGAAGAATGCTTAATAACTAGGTGGTGATATTGTAGGATTAAAAGGAGAGATTAAGAATGCGTAAAGTAGTTAAAAAGGGTCCAACACCTTTTATCAAATGCATAAATTGAGGTAATGATGACATAGGGAAAATGGAATCCAAATGGCATGAAATTTTCAAAACCAATAATACACATCCCAAGCTTTAAAATGAGTCAAAATTTGCTATAATTGGATATGTATGTAAAAAGTTATGAATGTTCTAATTTAAGGGAAAATCTGGAGAAATAAAAAATACCAAATGAACATTGAATATTCACGCATTTTTCTGTATTAAATGATCAAGGAAATGGCCAAGTGAGTTTTTTTTTCTTGTAGTAAATTGAATAATCTTTAATTAGAGACCTAAAACACTTGCTTTCAATTTTTCTAGAATTAATTATGAATTTTTAAACTTGGTCAAAAATTCTGAAATTACCAAGTGAATAGTACTCGAGCAAAGTTTTAAAATTACAATTGGTTGGCTAATTCTAAATTATGGAATGCCTTAAAGTGATTAATAATCGGTCTCTAATGTATAATAAAAGGTAATAAGAAAGGTGTTACAACTAGAGCACTTCATATATTAATATAACAAACATATAATCACAATTTCAAAATATTACATATTCCATAGGCAAAATAAACCACAGGATAAAAGTGATATCAACTAAAACGTTCATATAAAAATTATTGAACTTATGGTGCATCCAACAGCTTGCATAAGTATGACCTTGTTTGTTTCAATGAAACCAAAACGTCGGTCATGGTGATTCGTGTTTCAGGTGATTCGATGCAACAACTCAATGCCAACTCAAAAATTGATGATACATGCAGTAATATGTTACTAATATTTGTATTCCCTTTGTGCAACAAATTGACATCTAGAATATTGATGATTGAATGTGGTGTTGATTTTTTGACCCAAGCTTTCAAATCTAGACCTTCAACAAACATTTCATCGGTTGGTTTCTTTCTTGTAAACATTTCCAGTAGCAAGATACCATAGCTATACACATCTCCTTTGAAAGAAATTGCTCCTTTTGATCCATACTCTATATGTAAAATGAGAAGACAAGGCTTGCAATTAAAATTTTATTTTATATCAATAATACTCTTCACATCTATGAATGAAAAATATATGCCAGTGATCCAATAATATAAAATTTTACATAGAATAACAAAAAAGAATGGAACCAAAATATTATTATTAAACTATTACCTGGTGCCATATAGCCAATTGTAGCCAATGTTTTTGTATAAGTTTCCAATTGTCCTTCACCAAATAGTTTAGCCATACCAAAATCACTAAGATGAGCAACCATGTCTTCATCTAACAACACATTGCTTGGTTTTATGTCACAATGAACAACTAGAGTAGTAGTACCATGATGAAGATACTCCAACGCATTTGCCACATCAACCATTATATTCAACCTTTGTAGGATATCTAAACAGTAGTTATGAGAGTACAACCATCTGTCAAGACTTCCATTTGACATGAATTCCATGATCAGAGACTTGAAATTATCATTTGAGCAACTACTAATAATCTTAATGAGATTGCGATGGCGTAAGTTGCATAGGGCAATGCATTCACTATCAAAACTTCTTAGGGCTTCTTCCAAGTCTGAATTAAATACTTTAACGGCAACTACTTTTTGATTTGAAAGAATTGCTTTGTATACTGATCCGAAACTTCCAAAGCTAAGAAGATTACTCTGGTCAAATCTATTTGTTCCCTGTAGAAGCTCATAATATGATATCCTGATTGGTGTCTCCAAATTTACTAAATCCCTGTTCCTTGAATCATTAATGCTATCCCTCTTTTGCTTTACAAAGATACTACATGAAATAGCTAAAATGACAATTATGATAGGCAACAAGCATTTTAACAACATCATCATCACTTTATTTAACATGTGCTTGTTTTCTTCCATACATGAAGGGACTTGTAGTAGGGTGTTCCCACAAAGATCTTTATTCATCATAAAAGATTGGAAGGTGAAATTTTGAAAAGGCCCGCCACTTGGAATTTCTCCATGCAATAAATTGTAGGAAAGATTAAGGTATTTGAGATGGAGTAACAGTTCTAAGGACTTTGGAATCACACCAGACAAATAATTACGGGAAAGATCCATGGACTCGATATTTATCATGCCTTTAAGAGATTCAGGAATAGGTCCTTGTAATTTGTTGTGAGCCAAAGATAGGGTTTGCAAAGTTTGCAACCCACCCATAGTTGTGGGGATGTTTCCCGAAATTTGGTTTCTTGACAAGTTCAATAGTATAATTGCTCTCAAGTTTGATACCTCTAGTGAAATTATTCCACTTAGTGCATTGGAGGATATGTCTAAAACCAAGAGATCTTTGAGACTCCAAAGAGAAGAGTGTATTTGAGAAATCAATTTGTTCGAGCTAAAATCCAACATTCTCAAAGATGTATTCCCAAGACATCTTGGAACCACTCCCGAAAACATGTTGTTGGCAAGATACAACTCACTTAGACTTTTGAGTTGGCAAAGTTCATTTATAATGGACCCTTGCAATCTGTTGTTGCTGAGACTTAAATGTTGAAGGCTATGCAACTTGTTAAATGTATCTGGAATCAACCCAGTCAAATAATTCTCATCCAACACTAATTCTATTAGGTTTGTAAAATTTCCAAGTACATTAGGTATAGCTCCGCTAAATTTATTTGATGACAAACCCAACATAATGAGCTTAGAAGCATTGGATAAGTTGTTTGGAATTTTCCCAGTTAAATCATTTTCTTGAAGCCATAACTCCTTCAAGCTAGGAAGGTTAGTTCCTAAATATGATGGGAGAAGTCCATAAAGAGAATTACGACCAAGGCGTAAACATGTCAATGATGAAATGTTGAATATATTAGAAGGAATAGGTCCACTCAATTTGTTTGTTCCCAAATCTAACATTTGAAGTTTGAGAAGATTGCCTATACCCTTGGGTACAAAACCTGGAAACAAAAAATGAATATATTGACTCATGAAAAGAAATTAAATTACGTAGGGGATTGCTCTGCTATTTCAATACCTTTACAACATTGCTAGTCAACATAAGTTATCTTTTTGGCTTTTGTAATAAATATCTCCCAACTGATAATGTTGTGTTGTTGCAGCCTTGGGGTTGGGTTTGATGTGTTTTGTTGATAAGCTATTTCTTTATGTTGGTCTTTGTAACCTTGTTTAAATACTTCTTTTGGTTAAAAAAATATCATTTAGGGTCAACTCTGGACATAAAAACATTGATGAAAATAATGAGTTTTATACATCTTAGAGTAGAGTATATATCTCTATACATAGAAGAATTGTTGTTGCTGAAATAAAGGTCCACGAGGGAGTAAAAGATGGAGATCTAAGTCTGACAATAGTGTAATTTCAAACTAATGTATGTGCAAGTAATATTTTTAAATATGCAATTTCAAATGTATTTTTTAGAATAATTATCCAAACAATTTTATTATTTTTTTCTTTCTAAAACTTGTTTTTTTAAAAACAATTTTATAAAACTATTCAAAAAATATAAAACCTGAAAACATAAACAAATAGGGCTCGAATCTTTTTGAATTAATAATTCTACCATCAATTCATGATCTTTTGGTATTTTGTGATTGTAAATTGCTAGCTATATTTAAGCCCTACTATAACTATGTAAAATATTAACAAAATGAAAAATAGAATAGAATCTCATTTTAGATTCATTTTACTATAAAAAATATTTAAAAACAAAGAAAATAATAAGAATAAGAAATGAGAATATCATGCTTGTAAAAAGGTCGGCATTGAAATACAATTGAATAATTATTGAATACATTAAACATATTTTTTGTTATAATTATTGAATAATTATTTGACGAAAAATCAAAAAATTTGTGAAATAAGAAAG
This sequence comes from Vachellia collinsii, assembly GCA_006871305.1. Classification (NCBI taxonomy): domain Eukaryota; kingdom Viridiplantae; phylum Streptophyta; class Magnoliopsida; order Fabales; family Fabaceae; genus Vachellia; species Vachellia collinsii. The sequence goes on from QFDD01006721.1 coordinate 11,312, forward strand.
AAACAATTGAAAATATTGAGAAAGGAAAATTAAACTGGGAAATAATAAGTGGGCAATATAACCTACACATACATTCATGTATAGATAACATGTGGGGACATTATACATTATGAATAAATGGAATGTCCAAAAGCAAAAACCACATTTTAGTTTTACTCTACTAAAAAAAATTGATCTAAAAGGGGGAAGCAAAAAAAAAAAAAAAATTGACCAACCCTAGTTCATGATATGATCTTTTGTTATTTAGGGATTTTAAAAATATATACAATATTATTTAAATGATGAAAAAACAAAATATCATTTTAAATTTAATCTATTAGAGAAAATGATTAAAAAACATCTAAAGGAATGAAAGTAAAATATAATAAATATAGGAGAAATAATTTGAATATGTGATTCAATTAGAAATTTAGATGAATTAATAATGTTGGAGAGATTGTATTGAGCTATTCCATTGGCGATATTGCATAGGTTTTATGCTTCAATTCAATTTATTTTCTATACCAATTGATTGAAGTATCCACATTTAATACCAGACAATATCTCAAACATGATGCAATTTAATTGTTTGACTAACTAATGAAAACATCTTGTATTCTCCTTCACTAGTTTAAGCTTAAATTTAGTTGAACGAGCATTTTTAAGTTGCATTTAAATTATTTTGAATCGTTATGATATTATTTTTAAGTGATTTTTAGACATATCTAGATAAATTTTTGCTTATTGAACACTTATTTATTAATTCCTAAGTTATAATTTTTTAAAAAATATATAAGTATGATTCTAATTTCAATTAAACAATACAGAATTGTTACAATTTGTACATATAGAAATAAGAGAAAAAACAACACCAAACTTCTATCTATTTTAACATTATTGGAAGAGAAAAGAACATAAAATTAAAGTTATTAAGGGATGGATAAAATCTTTTAAAAAAGTATTGGCATTACACATGGGAACTTTCTGTACGGTTTAAAGTTTTGTCATTGAATAGTATGTAAGAATTTCACTTTTCTATGTTAGGAATATAAGCCCCATCATATGATTGAACAATATGAATAAACTGGTTAAAAGCATACATTAATTTTAGAGAAAAATATTGAAAAGAAAAGGCACAAATATGAATAAGTGCATACCTGTGAATGAGTTACCATCCAAATATAATTCTTTTAAATATGTGCAGTTATTTATTGATTGTGGAAGGCTTCCCTCTAATTGATTAGCAGCAGCACCAAAGATTTCAAGTAAAGGGAGTTGACGACACATTTCTTCTGGCAAACTTCCATTTAAATGATTGACACCAATATTAACATATCTCAAAGAATGCATATTCCAAATAAATGAAGGAATTCCACCTATGAATACAAATTACAATATATGCAAGATTAGCAATTTCTTGAATTCACACACTACCATATAAGTAATATATGGAATCTTTTTAAGTAGATGCATAAAATTAACAAACTATAATTTAACTTTTGGTTGGAAATCAATTTAAAAGGGACGCTTCCAATATCAATTACCAACTGGACATTAAACCATCTTTTAAAAGAAGATGTGCTGAAGAGATATATGGGATTAATTTCTCCTATTTAAAATGAACAACTAAGTGATTTATATTTTGTATCATATTTATTTAATATTTACAAGACTCTAACTTTAAATCTGACTATGAATTCATCATAGGTCAAAAAAGGCTGAAATTTTAGTTTTTATCTAAGGAATTAAAATACCTTTGGTTACAGATTCTAGAGATAATACAATATAAATAATAAATGGACTTTTGCTAAAGCCCTGAGAACAACACCGTAAAATTTTCTGATGTACAAATTTAGAGTTATTGATTACGAAAAATGGATTGCATCCCCATATCAAGTATACTAGAATTTTTACTATCAAAGCAGTTTACTTTAAAATTTTTGCAAGCATAATTAATAAAAAAAAGTTAGTTAAAGCATAAAGTGAGGGATGGGTAGATTGAGCATACCGGTAAAGGAGTTATAACCTAGATATAATTCTTCCAACAACGTCCTATTACCAGTTGATATTGGAAGACTACCACTCAAATTGTTCCCAGATAGAACTAGAATTCCTAGAGTAGAAATGTTGAAGAGAGATGATGGAATTTCACCTGTTTCAATTTTAAAAGTGAACAAGATATGGTTTACACAGGCACATTGATATTTAACCTTAAATCAATATAGGAACATGAAAATAATAGGAAAAGATAAAATGATAGAATAAAACCATATTGATAGGAGTTTAAATAAATAGATGTAACCTTCATAAACGGCATTAGATAACAAACACACACCATACATACTTTACAAAATATTGATAGGTCATAAGGTTTTTTTAATCAAAAAAAATTTTCACATTTATTTTTATATGGATTTTTACAATGAACACAATCTTATCTGCAAGATTTTACATCTCTTTAAAATAAATGGAAAAAATGAAATCAAAAGCAAAATCTCATTTTAAAATTATTGTTCAGCTGAGGCAAAAACAAAAATACACACATTATCTAAGACAACCATATAATTTTTTTTTTTGACCTGAAAGACAACCATATAATTGAAATTCTTACTTTCAACTTGGAATGATTCTTGTTTCAAATTATATATGGTGAAGCTGTTTTATTGATAAAAGTATAAATGATGGGTAGCTTAAGTGTAATTAATGAAAAAATTTGTTATCCATGTTTTAAAATCAAGTGGTCTCATCAGCTCACAATTTTATCTTTCTTTTAGTTTGGAATTGTAATCATAAATTATATATAACTCCAATTGTATGAATTAACAATATGAGTGATTGAAATAATGAAAAACAAAATCTCATTTTATTTTACTCTAGTGCAGAAAATGATATTTGGGGGGGCAAATCATAGGTTACCGTACCATCAATTCATGAACTGTAATTATTTTTTGACTTTAAATCATTAGCTATACTTAAGCCCCCATTATAAATATGCACAATATTGATGAAATAAAAAAATAACTTATTTTATTATAGAAAATATTAAGAAAAAGAAAGAAAAGAATGAGAATAAGAAATAATAGTCTCATTCTAAAGAGTTTGGCATCAAAGTACAATTGATTAACGTCAACTATTGGTAAAAAAGCGGAATGGACCTGTAAATAGAAAAAATAAAATAAGCCATAATTTTTCATGTAATATGCTTAATGTGTATACATAATATAAAACTGATAGATAATAATGTTTTTATAACCGTATGAACTTTAAGAGGAAAATAAAACAGGTAATATTACTTGCATAGAATATACATACAAATATATATCATATATAAAAAATACACTGTTTTTACGTAATAATTTCAAAACCCTGAATATCATTTTGTGTTGACTGATCCATGCCTAAATTTTAACATGCATTCTTGATGAGGTGTTAAGAAATTTACACATGTCACTAATTCATTGGACCACAATGATAAGTAATTTGATATATGTTTTATCCTTAAGTTTAACCATATAAATTATGAAATTTGCTCCGAAAGTTTCGCTCAAGAATAATATTGTCTTAGAAGTTTTTTTTACTTTAATTTCACCCTAAAAATATTAAAAAGAAGAAAAATCGCTTGAATCTATTAAAAAACTAATGTTGGCATTTTAAAAAAAAATAATATTTTTAATAGTTAAGGGTGACGTTGTGCATAATTGCTAAATAATTATTTGACAATTTTTAATTAGAAAAGATTAATTTAATTTCACATTGAGTAGGACAATTTCACTTTAAACGTAAATGAATTATAAATATGCAATTCAATTATTTGTCTAACTATTTAAAACATCTTGTATTCCTGTTCATCAGTTTGAGCTTTTTTTCATTAAATGAATTTGAGTTCAACAAGTGGTAAACTTACTTTATCATACAAGAATTATCAAATATTATTAATCCTTGAATGTTTAAGTCGAAAACTTCTGTTAACCATAATAAAAGAATTTCAAGTGGTCCCTATTTCAATTCAGAAGAGTAAAATATTAACAAAAAGTTATTTTTTAAGAATTTGTAAAAATCTCACAATGCAAAAATTAAGATAATAATAAATTACACTTGTAATATAGTGAATAATTATTTAATATGAAATTCATGAATTTGAAAAATAAAATATTACAGCATGAGTTTTAGTATTGAACTCCAAACTTTTCTGTATTTTAATATTAAACTTGCCCTATTTCACAAAAATTATCAGATATTATTAACTATGGTGTAACATCCCAAAATTTTACTTATTTGATATAAACTGTAAATTATGCTTTGGGAAGCCAATTACAATATTTTGGATAAGTATGAATAAAGTTTTGGGACAAAAGTTGTTTAAGGGAATAATTTTATTTTTAAGGAAATTTGAGAAAAATAAGTATAGAGTCCAAAACTTTATTAGAAAAATTATTATACACATAGAGGGTTAAATTCAAGAAAGAGTTACTTATTGAAGTATCTTATAGCATGTTGTAAAAGGAAAGGAAAATACAGGAAAGTAAAA
>QFDD01006722.1:0-11720 GCA_006871305.1 Vachellia collinsii
CCTTACTTGACCTAATCACCGCGGCCAAGGCGCGAATAGCCGCCACGGCTTCGGCCAAATCGGGCTGTTTCCGCCAGTTATTGAACTCATCGATCACGCTGAACGGCTTATCAGGATCCGACACCCTGACATCACTTGCCGAAATCGCATTGCCACCAGGATTCTGGTCGGCAGCAGCCTGAGCCTGGGCGAGCCAGTCGCTGGTGACAACGCCATGGTGGGCCGCCCTATTCTGATAGTAAGCCGAAATCACAGGGTTGGGGTTGGGGTTGTGAAATGTATCGGCCATGGAAGTCCGGGTAGTACCGGTACCAGTACCAGGAGGAGAGATTGAGAACGTATCCGGTGCCAAAGCGACGTCGTTTTGCTGCCTGTTGTCGAGAATAAAAGATGCCGATCGATACCACATTTATACGAGTAGTCACTTTCTCTTGGAATTTTAACGAGGATGGAAGAAGCGAGTTTGCCGCGAAAATATTGAAGGAATCTGATGCCTTATGAAATGGAAGATTGGGATTCTGCAAATTGCGAATTACTACTGTGTTTAAGAGACGGATGGAGAGAGAAGATTACTGTGTTTACTATACGATAAGCGAGTGTCAAGAGGCGTCTGCCGCCAAAACGACCTCGTTTCCAGCTTTCTCCGTCTCCAGACGCCAAAATGTTTTGCATAGTCATTAAATTTAATACCTAGCAAATCCTCAAACATAATTATTATATTTGTTTAGTTAAAAAAGTTCAATCCGAGCAATTGTTGATGCAATTCTCTTATTCCCTCGATATATGTAAATTGATAATATATTACATGATCGACTTTCTTGGAATGCAATACACCAACCTATTATAGCAAGATTTTGTTGATGATTGTGGTTAAAGATATTTGAGCATGTATGTTGGACAATATGGAAGATCAGATGCATTCGGTTGTTTGAATCTAACGAATTCTCAGCAAAAGAAATTTTCCAATAATGCATCTTCCATCTCATGGAACATGCACTCAGGGTAAATTTACTCTTAAGATTTTCCAAAGGAAGTTTTGCTAGAGACTTGTGCTGGACACCATAAATCATGTGGAACTGTAAAATTGGATGTGGATGCATCAGTTTGAACACCAAACTAGGCTGCATGTGCTGGACTCATTAGAGACGATCAAGATTCTTGGATAATGAGTTTCCATAGGGTATTAGGACACACCACAATCATTGCAGCAGAGATCTTGGCAATCCAAACAGGATTGGAAGTTTGTCGATCCTCAAAGTTCACAAATGTCTAAGTTTTCTTAGATTCATTGGAAGCAATTAATATTTTACTCAGAGATTGAAGACTTTCTCACAAGTTACGTCATAAAATTGAAGTAACTCGTCATATGCTGGTGCATATGTATCAAAATAATTTATTCTTTTTTTTTTTTTTTTGTGTAAATCCCTTAGTAGTCAACCTCTATAATGTGCATCTAAATATAAGGCTATAAGCTTTCGATTTATATTACAAATGGAAGTTTATATTTACAACCAGAACAAATAGTAATGAAAGTTCAATTTTTCTCAACGTGGCTCCACAAAGAAAATACGTCTCTATTTGAACTCCTCTCTATTGGCAATTTGGCATAGATGAGCCCATGAGCATGTGATCTTCATCATTCAAAAACAAAAACCATATTGGAATGGTCATGTTTTAATTTTTTTTTTTCATTGTTACGATTGATTTCATAAATTAATAATACAAATTATCTTTCTATTTAAATTAAAAATTATGAGCATGTTTATAACTCACCCAATTTGATAGTCAAATTAAATTATACGTAAACATTTTAAATAAGGTGAGAAAAAACTGCAAGAAATAAATTAATTAATGTTCGAGAATGATTAATGATTCTGCATGGGAGATTTTTTTTTTCAAACAATTAAAATATGTTTGATGATTATCCAGCTGGGGTGGTAAGAGCCGCAAGTGATGTCTGATTGATCAAAGCCATAAAAAAAATAAGGAAAAAGAAAAGAGTGATGGGGTGGCGACATGTATATGTACCAGAATAAGTGAACAACCTAATCTTGATTAGATTTTTAAGAAAATAATAGTATAAAAAACAACAAATAATAATGATAAGAACAACAAGTAAGAATGAAGTATCTTTCCAAATCACCGACTTCACGAGATAGCGTGCTTTTCCGGGTCGTCTTCAAACTCAAAGCATTTGAAAATCAAAGTTCATCACAAAAAAAGAAAAAGCGGCAACAGCTGGAAATTGGAAATGAATGATCATTTTTTATATCCAATGGTGTTGCTTCTCTTGTGCCCAGCCACAAACAGCTGTTACCCCTCCCAATGCAACCAGGCCACCTGCTTCATCACTTGTTCAATTCCATTTTTTAAAACTTCATGGACACTTGACTTTAATGTTAAACATTTCATATGATTTTTTTTCCATTTCTAAGAGGATTCACACGAAGAAAGATGGAATGAATTTTTTGTTTTGTTTTAATTTTTGTGTTTTTACCAAGATACGTGGTCCCTTAAAGGAAAATTTGTAATCTTTGCATCATGGGTAATCTAATGATCACTCCAATTTTTTGTTCATCTCTATTTATAGGATAAAGAGATTAAATGTTTCACATCATTAAATTTTTTTATATCAATGTATAACTTTATCCTTTATTTATTATGTGTTGATTTTGCTTTCTTAAATATTAAATAGAGGTAAATTTAGAAAATTATTGAATTTTGAAACATGGTTAATAATGTTTAAAGTTTGTTTTGATACTATAAAACATATTTGAAGTAACCTATAGATAGGATCAGAAGAGTATATATAAAAATATGATTTTTGAACATTTATGATCCTATTTATAATATATAAATACACATTTAATAAATTTCTTTATTGTCCTAATTAATTACATATTACGCCGTGCATTAACTATCCCTTAAACAACCCTTTTTTTTCTCCCTATTTATCCTTGCTCCCATTCACTCTCTTTCCCCCAATAGATACCTCAAATATTTGCGTTTGTGTTTGTGTTTTTCACATTTGTCCCCGCACTTGATGAGAAATAATTGATTCAATTCCAGCAACCTGGGATCATAGAGCTGAATTGCCATACTGTAAATTATATTATTATATTTTAGAGATTGATTGTCGGAGACTACTCAGTTTGGGGTGGAAGAGCAACACCGAGTATTGTTCCCCAAGTTAGCGACTGTGATGTGGTCCAAAATCAGAAACATGATTCGACAGAGAAAGGGAAACTTAAAAATCACTTTTATTTGACAGCCTCAAAAATTTTGATTTAGTAGTAGTAATAATAATAATAATGAATAAAAAATTAAATAATGAGGTGGCTGTGTTCATCCAGAATGTCAAAGCCGGTTTTCTGAATGTCTGGTTCTGGTCAACCACGGTTGAGTCGAATCGCGGTTCTCACCGTATACGCGCTTTTGTTCAATTGGATTTGGATAATATTGATAAATGTCCAATGAACAACGGCGATTTTTCTCCAATTAGGAATTAAAAAATAAAGCCCACTTACCTATTTGTTTCACATCCCAATGGGTGACCGCACCTCCAACTTTGTCAAACATATGTATTTTCTTTGCACAGGGTGGAATCTAGGCTAATTCCTTTGCAATTTGTTGAGTTGAAATTTTACCAAAAAGTTGATATGTTGTTAAGAAATCAGCCAATAACTTGTAAAATTGTAAATTTAAATTTTAATTATTTAAATTCTTTTATATCCAAAAATATTTACATTATAAGGAATACCGGCATTTTAGTATATGTAATTTGATGAACCTAAATTTAAATTTTTATAAAAGAAGTGTTTATATGTTAGCGTGAGACATGTTTCTACTAGAGAAATAAATGTATTTAGCCAAAAAACATGCTTGATTATTTAAAAGAAGCTATTTTAAATGATTTTACATTATATTAAATTTGTGAACTCAAAGAGAAGATAAATTGTTGCATTGAATTTTAATTTAATTCTTTCACTCAATAAAATATTTAATATTGAATGCATTATCAACATTGACTATAGTTATTTTGAATAAATCATGAGGGGTTATCCTTGCCTTTTTCATCCACCAAAACTTGAGAATTGTTAGTTTGATATATTAGCAGCAGCATTTCTTTTGAAAATCTCAAATTAGTAGTCATAACTTTTTCAGCTACAAATATACTTAACATTAATGATATATAATCTATAAAATTAGTAAGTCATTGATGATATTTTTCAAATTCCTAATCATAACTTTTTCAGCCACAAATATACCTAAAGTTAACTATATATATAATCTATAAATTATTAAGTTATTGATGATATTTTTCAAATTACTAATAATATAGTATGTCTTAAAATTAAAACTTACTTTTTCTTAATATATGCTCTCAATGTTAAAAGAGTTTTTTTTAAAGGAAACTAACTAATGGTGTTAAAAAATATAATTTTCATGGATAGTATTGTTGGCTAAGGTGTGGCTGTAATTATCTCATGATGAAGGTCTAGTTGAGGGGTCAAATCATAATCGAACCATAATGTTTAGACGTCTATTTTATTGAGGGTTAAGAAAATAAAGTTGTTCTTTAACTAACAACTATAACTTTTAGTTTAGTGGTAAACGCTTGATCTTAACATTTAGTATCAGAGTTAAAATTATGTGTTCGATTTTTGAAGAGTAATTTTGTTACATCCTAAAGCTTGAAGAACTCCCAAACAACCGATGTATTCAAGTCTAATATGCTGTTGTATCCCTGTTGATATTACTCTTTCTAACCATACAATCACTAATACACCTATTATAATTCTCAATACAAAAGTTAAAATAGGCCTGCTCTAATAAAGTTGTGTCCTAACTACCTTTGATTTTAAAGGGTGAAGTCATATCCATGACTAATTTTATAGATGGTGAATTAAAATCTGAAATTAAAATTTTCAGATGTGTCATGCAGACACGTTCGTCAAGTCACAATCTGGGTCACATTAAAAAAATAAAGGCGAAATCCAAAAAAACTAATTTGCTTCGAAAAGCGACAAGATAAAACAAGACCCAAAGATTAGTAAACATTTTCCACACTCCAAACCATTTCTAGTAAATCTGCGCGAGGGACAATTTCAGCATCAGAGGTTTTATAATTCTTATGGGTGACTTTGGAAGGAGGTGGTTCGAGAATGATCATGATTGAAGTTCATGATGATATTGATTCTGAAGCGGCTCGTTTCTCGCTCGCTGTTCTCTTCTCTGATCTTGGCTGCAGCTTACCCTGCGCCTCTCTGGTTCCTGTCTCTGTTTGAGCTTTCTCCTGTACAGAGTCTGCGTTAAGTAGGCGACACAGATATTGTTTTACGCCAATTAGTTTAAACTGAAGAAGGTCTTGTCTATCAATTTATTGGGAATCTGATCATCATTCCATAGGACTGGGACTGACTCTGCTTGGAATGTCTGTTTGATCGCCAGGACATCGGGATTGAGTTTGATTGGTAAATTTCTTGACAACAATTCATACGCAATCATAAACAAAAACATTTATGCAGATTTGAGCTTTTCACTTAAATTCAGTGATTTTGCGTCAATCGTTGTTTGATAGCAATAGTTTAGCTGTGTTTATGTCGTATAGTGTCGATAAATTTGTGATCAGAGTTGGTTGGGCTGTAAGAGGAGTAGAATTTGGTTTACTGAGGTGACGGTTGGTCTTTCAAAGTGTTGAATAATTGAAGAAGTTTCAATTGGACTGAGAGTCAACCAAAACCTGCTCCAACTGCTAATTGGGGATTGTTTGTGGATCCAGAAAATTGAATTTTGGATTCATTGGGATTTCCTTTGAAGTTTTACTGCCTGTTACTTGAGTTCTTCAGGATTGAATTCATTCCTCTTTAGTCTCTTGGTCTTGACTGTGGTTGAATCTTATAGCCAAAACATTGTGTAAAAGGAATAGGCAGTAGTAAATGGGCTTGTCATAATGAACAGGGAAGCAGGATTATTTGTCAATGGATGCTCCAGAGAAGACTTTCTCTGAGATTGTCAGTATCATCAAGTCTTGGAATCCCTGGAAACCCGAGCCAGATAATGTGTCAAAGGCTTTTTGGATGCCGGACCAGAGTTGTAGGGTATGTTATCAGTGTGATTCACAGTTCAACTTAATTAATCGCAGACATCATTGTCGTCTTTGTGGACGCATTTTCTGTGCCAAGTGTACAACAAACTCAGTTCCAGCTCCATCTAGCTGTCAAGGGAATCCTTGGGAAGAGCGGCAAAAGGTTCGGGTTTGCGATTATTGTTATGAGCAATGGAAGCAGGGCATAGTTGCTTCTGAGAAAGAGATTAAGGCTTCCAATCAGGATCACAGTGCCTCACTGTCAACTTCAAGCTCAATCAGCATCAGTTCGTTTGGCACTGCTAATAATAGTACAGCCACTTTTTGCTCCGTTTCGCATACCATTGATCCTTATCAACAAACACAGCAGAGTTCTGATCTGAACCTGCATCAATCATCCATGACAGGTGAAGGCATTGATAAGGAAGGTGTATCAACACTAAGAGGGTGCAATGATCATGAAGCAGACTTGGGGAATGCATCACATAAGCAATATGAATTCTCAATGTTAAGGTATATTAATCTTTCTTAGTTTGCTGACTGATATAAATTTCATGTGATCACTTTTCTTCATCTTTCTCTACGGAGACATACTTCATGAGTTCATGTTATTTGTGTTTGGATATATAATTGATCATATATTTCCTTCTATCCACAAAAAATACAAAGACAGAATTATAACTGTATATATATGATAAGTATATATTCATGGCATAAGGATATATTTGTGAGATTGGGTTAGACTCATCAATGGAGAAAGGATCTGAAGACGTAGATGACAATCTTTGATAGATTTCTCAGTAAAATATCTATTACTTGCATTCCCCATCAACGTGCAGCTTTGTATTTAACAAGTATTTATTCCATGAGTGGTGCTGCTCTGGAAAAAGAGGAATACATGTATGAATTTATTTAGATTTTCATGGATTATTTACTTTTGTCTTTCCTCAGGACTGATGATGAGGAGGAAGAGTACGGCATTTACAAACCAGATTCTGAAATGGGGCATTATCCACATTTGAATGGCTACCATGATCAAGTTGAATTAAATGGAATAAGCAACATGGATGGCTCACAAAACCTGCATTCTGATGGAGACAACTGCAACAATTCATCACACCTAAGTTTTGATGCACAGGCTTTGGAAGAATACCCAGCCATTGGAAAACATGAAGATGAACACTATATTGGTGATGAAAGTGAAGCACCTTCATCTTTTTACGTTTCAGAGGATGTTGATGTTGAACCCGTAGATTTTGAAAATAATGGACTTCTCTGGTTCCCTCCGGAGCCAGAAACTGAAGAAGATGATCAAGAAGCTAGTTTATACGATGATGACGATGACGGTGATGGTGATGGTGATGTGAATGCCGCAGGTGAGTGGGGGTACTCACGTTCTTCAAGTAGTTTTGGAAGTGGGGAGTCTCGCCATAGGGATAGGTTAAGTGAAGAACACAAGAAAGCCCTGAAGAATGTAGTTGGTGGGCATTTTAGGGCTTTGATAGCTCAGCTTTTACAGGTTGAGAACCTACCTGTTGAAGACAATCATGAAAATAGTTGGTTGGAGATTGTTACATCTCTGTCTTGGGAGGCTGCTTCTATACTTAAACCAGATATGAGCCAGAGTGGAGGAATGGATCCTGGTCGATATGTGAAAGTGAAATGCATAGCAAGTGGGAGTCGCTGTGAAAGGTAAATGCTACAATCTATATGATTATTCATGTTTAATGCCATTTAGTGATGTTTCATTTACTTCTAAATCAATTCATAATCTGGTAGTGGGCTTCAAGATATCAAAATATGGAAACCATTCCAAGGCCACATGCATGTAAATAAGCAAGCACCCAAATTGTGTCTTGGTGTGTGCAAAACGACCTTCCATAAATCAGTTAAAATGGAGAAACATTGTTCTTCGTTCACAGATTTCTTGTGAGCTTTCCTTGTAAGTGTGTTTGTAATTTGGGTTGATTAGAACTCTCCCCTGCTGCTTTTTTGGGTCTTTTATTATGTTTTTCTCATCACTTGATTAGCTTAAAAAAAATATGTTCTCACTTATTTAGATAAACTTTTTAAAATAGTCACTTTCCTAAAAAGTGCTTTTTTATGTCCTTTATTGTTTAAAATATTTTGAGTTGATCTAAACGACCATCACTCTTTTAAACAATTTGAAAATAATTTTTCATGCTTAACCAAACATGCCCTTAATGTGGATCACTAGCTCTTACCTAAGTTATATTATAACTTGTAATGGATTATTGGAATGTTCCATGGATCAAAAAGGAACTTTCAATTGTTTCATCCTCACTTATTTTACCTTATTGGTTGGATTTTATAATCTTCCAGTGTTGTGGTTAAAGGAGTTGTTTGTAAGAAAAATGTGGCTCATCGGCGTATGACATCCAAAGTGGACAAACCTCGCTTGTTGATCCTTGGAGGAGCTCTTGAGTACCAGCGTGTTACCAACCTTTTATCAAGTGTAGATACACTGTTGCAGCAGGTTGTGATAGTTCTCCATTTTGTTAGTTTAGTCTGCCACTTGGTTGTCAGTGCGCGGACTGATATGCATATTACTTTACACAGATTTGAGTTTATGTTGATGGGTTTTCCCTCTTGTTATATAGGAAATGGACCATCTCAAGATGGCAGTGGCCAAAATAGCTGCACACAATCCTGATGTCCTCTTGGTAGAGAAATCAGTTTCTCGATATGCACAAGAATATCTTCTTGGGAAAAACATATCTCTGGTTCTCAATGTCAAGAGGCCACTTTTGGACCGTATAGTGCGCTGTACAGGTGCTCAAATAGCGCCTTCAATTGATCATCTCTCTTCACCAAAGTTGGGCCACTGTGAGAAGTTTCATGTAGAAAAGTTTCTTGAAGACCATGCCAGTACTAGTCAGGACGGCAAGAAAACTGTCAAGACATTGATGTTTTTCGAAGGCTGTCCAAAACCATTGGGTTGCACAGTAAGTCCTATATATGTATGATTGCAACATGATGTTACGGACAATTAAGAGAATTTGTGGGATATTCAACATGACTCAGATAATTTGTGTGTCAATGTAAATAAAGCTACCATGCTGTCCGTTTTCTTTTGAATAATTTTGCAAGAAAATATCATCTTACCTATTTTGCTATTGTTTAGCCGTCATTTCTTATAGCTCAGCAGTAGTCTGAATTCTTGTCGGAAATGTTCACTTACTTCATTAATTTCTGCTCTGGCAGATTTTACTAAGAGGTGCTGATAAAGATGAATTGAAGAAGGTAAAGCATGTAGTTCAGTATGGATTTTTTGCTGCTTACCATTTGGCTCTGGAAACATCTTTTCTTGCTGATGAAGGAGCCTCCCTGCCAGAACTTCCATTGAAAAGTCCAGTAACTGTGGCACTTCCAGATAGTCCACCAAGCATAGATGGGTCCATCTCAACAGTGCCTGGCCTCTCCATTTCTGGCAACGAAAAGTCTCAGGAACCTAGACCTAACACTGAAACACAAAGAGGCCAAAGTGGTACAGTTGCTAATTTAGCCTCATTGGTCCTTAGATCAGAACCCTTTTTGTCTTGTGATCCTTATCAATCTGAGCAACTTGGTTCAAGTATTAGTCATTCAAATGCTTCTTATTCTTCTGCCACTGTTTCAGGAAATACAATTTCAGATTTTTATGACAAAACCCTTCTTCCTTGTAAAGAAAGAAGTGAAGTGGATTACAAAATATCTCCAGTGCCTGAAACTTCTGTGATGAGCAACTCCTTTTCAGTAATGGATGATCATGCTAATGAAAATGGATGCATGGTCTTGGAGAAACTTAAAAATGGTGTTGTAACAGGAACTCCTCGAAATGGCTACAGTGAAGTCTGCAAGAGCCAACTAACTGATTCAGAGATGCTATCTCCAGAAGGTGTTCAAGACCAGTCCAAGGGGAATGAATTCATAAATGAAGAGCCAGTACCTCTAAAAGAAGAGTTCTCTACATCACTTTCTGACCATCAAAGCATTTTAGTGTCAGCGTCCTCCCGGTGTGTGTGGAAGGGAACTGAATGTGAGAAGTCCCATCTATTTCGAATTAAATATTATGGGAACCTTGATAAACCATTGGGTCGTTATCTGCGGGATCATTTATTTGATCAGGTTGGTTGTTAATCAATGAATAACTGTGAATGTCTTTGCTATTAGATTTATTGTAATCATTCTGAAACATGGTAAACTGCGTTGTTATTCAGAGCTATAGTTGCAGATCTTGTGAATCGCCTTCAGAAGCACATGTCCAATGTTATACTCATCGTCAGGGAACCCTCACAATATCAGTTAAAAAATTACCCACAATTCCGCTATCTGGTGAAAGGGAGGGAAAGATCTGGATGTGGCACCGATGCTTGCGGTGTCCAAGAGTCAATGGTTATCCACCTGCTACACATAGAATAATAATGTCCGATGCTGCTTGGGGGTTATCATTTGGGAAATTTTTGGAGCTCAGTTTCTCAAACCATGCTGCAGCAAGCAGGGTGGCAAGCTGTGGCCACTCTCTACACAGAGATAGTCTTCGCTTTTATGGGTGATTATCTTTTCTTTCTCATATAAAAGTATACCAATATCTGGCCCAAGTTTGAGCTTTTTAAACATGTGTAAAGAAAGACTTGAACTGAAAATATCCCTTTTGTTTAGTTATTTTCCTGATTGAAAGTTTGAACAGATGCAGTCTTAGGTAACCTTTTAGAGATCCATCTAGTTTGATACATATTTGTGAAAACAATTCTTGCTTGTCTTATAATGGCCATTCAAGCGTGCAATTTTTCTGCAGCCAAGTGTATTTCAAATGGTGAGATTCATTAGTTCATTATAGTATTATACTTATACTTTTTGTTATCTCTTTGTGCTGTGATTTTTCATGTGCAGATTTGGGAATATGGTTGCCTGTTTTCGGTATGCATCAATTGACCTTCATTCTGTATACCTTCCCCCACACCAATTGGTTTTTGACAATGGGATTCAGGAGTGGATTCAGAAAGAAACAGATGAGGTAATTTTAACTATCTTAGATCTTAAAATTGGTTGTGATAGGTGACCTAATTTCTGGTTGTAACAGGTTATTAACCGGGCAGAGCTTTTATTTTCTGAAGTGCTTAATGCTCTTAGTCAAATTGGAGAAAACAGATCTAGTTCAGTGCCTGTTAGTAGTGGCCTTAAAACATTGGAATATAGACGCCAAGTTGCTGAACTCGAAGGAATCTTGCAAAAAGAGAAAGCAGAATTCGAGGTGAGGCTTCTAGCTATTAATACGTCAATTTAAAGCCTTGTCCTGGGCTTTGTCTATTGCCTAATAGTGAACTTTACATCACTAGTTTGTGTAAATGATGGAACCCCAGCTAATGCTCCAGAAACTTGTAAGAAAAATGCCAGAACTAACAGAAATAAAACAGAAAAAAGAGGCCATCAACCAGTATGGTAAAATACTGTAGCAAAATCACACGATGATGTTTCTAAGCCTTCAAGGTGCAAGCAATTTCCCAACAAAAACATCTCAAAAGTCGTCCGTCTTATCACCCATTACAGAATTTCCCAACCCATAACTACCTTCTCATAGCCTTATTGCCTACATCTAGAACTGGGATTTCGGGCCGGCCCGGCCCATTAG